>JAXCGZ010000095.1:40000-151649 GCA_037179515.1 Halocaridina rubra | reverse complement strand
ATGTGTAAATATGTATATATATATATGTATGTATATGTATATGTACATGAATGTGATTACCTAATTGTGTTTACGGGAAAGAGCCCAAAGCTCGTATCTTCCCGTCTCCTGATCGGTTCCATTTTAGACTTAGTGATACTTATCATACCTGTCCTTAAAACTATGGATTGAGATAGCATTAACTACCTCCTCGCTTAGCCAATTCCAATTATCAACTACTCTTACACTGAAAAAGTATTTCCTTACATCCTGCAAAGAAGTTTTCTTACCAAGCTTCAAACTATGACCTCTAGTTCTAGAGCCAGCCATATCGAAATATCGATCCCTATCCACTCTGTCATAGCCATGAAGGAATTTAAAGACTGTCACCATATCCCCCCTTACTCTTCTAGCTTCGAGTGATGGTAAGTCTAATTCCCTCAGCCTCTCATCATAACTGAGATTGCGTATTTCTGGCACCAGTTTCGTGGCATGTCTTTGAACTTTTTCAAGCTTAGCTATGTGCTTTTTCAAGTGCGGATTCCAAAAGGGGGCTGCATATTCGAGTTTTGGCCTCACATAGGTTACATAAATATTTCTGAACATTTCCTTGTCCATGTGCCTGAAGGCTACCCTTACAGTTGATAAGAATGCATATGCTGCCCTTACTATGCCATTTATATGTATTTCTGGAGACAAATCTGCCAGTATGTATACTCCTAGATCTCTCTCATTTTCTGTCTCTTCAAGTTGTACTCCAGCCACCGAGTAGTCAAGCTTGGGCCTTCTTGCACTTGTACCCATTCTCATTACCTTACATTTTGAAGCATTGAATTTCATTAGCCACTTTTCTGACCACTCATGCAGATTATTTAGATCCTCCTGAAGTTCTCTACCATTGTTCTCGTTTTTTACTTTCTTCACAATCTTTGCATCATCTGCAAACATATTCATGAATGAATTTACAGACTCTGGTAGGTCATTTACATATACAAGGAACAAAAGTGGCCCTAAAACTGAACCCTGTGGAACTCCACTACTAACTCTTCTCCATTCAGACACTGAGTGTCTTACTCTAACCCTTTGTTCCCTTCCTTCTAAGTAAGTTTTTATCCATTCCAAAACATTTCCACCTATTCTGGCCATTGAGTGCAGCTTCCTAATAAGTCTCCCATGTGGAACAGTGTCAAACGCTTTCTGGAAGTCTAGGAATATGCAATCTGCCCAGCCCTCTCTTTCCTGTAAGATTTGGCTTACCTCATCATAAATTTCTAATAAGTTTGTTACTGTTGATCTACCTTCTCTGAAGCCATGTTGCCTCACTGACAAAAAGTTGAAGGATTCCAAGTGAAGAGAGATATGTTTCCTTAGTAGTTTCTCCATACTTTGCAAACTATGCTGGTCAAGGAAACTGGTCTATAGTTCAGAGCCGTATCCCTCCTTCCCTTTTTGAAGATAGGTATCACATTTGCTTGTTTAAAGCATCTTGGAATCTCCCCCGACTCCAGTGACTCCTTAAATATGATACTTAGTGCCACTGATATTGTGTTTGCGCATTTTTTAAGCACATGAGGGGATATGTCATCAGGACCTGTAGCTTTATGAACATCTAAATCCATCAGCGCTTTGCATACCTCTGTGGCTGTAAGGTTGATGTTCTCTAATACCGGCCCTTGAGCTTCTATCACTGCAATCTGAGGGGGTGGGGTATTTTCTACTGTAAATACTGACTGAAACTCCTTGTTCAGTTCTTTGCAGATCTCTTCATCCGTCTCAGTGATGCTTCCATCCGCTCTCTTTAGCCTTAAAACCTGTTCTTTTACCTTCAGTTTTCCTCTGATAAAGCTGTGGAAAAGCTTGGGAATTTCTTTAGCCTTCCTGGTGATGTCCCTCTCATAACTCTCTCTGCCTCTCTCCTTTTACTTAGGTAGTCATTTCTTGCTCTTTTGTAGGTTTGCCAGGCATTTATGTTTTTTCTCCTCCTATACCTTTTCCAGCATTTGTCTCTCCACTCCTTAGCTCTTTTACACCCATTATCGAACCATTTCTCTCTGGCATGAATTACACCTACTTTGGTGACAGGTATGCAGCAATCTACTATCTTCCCATATTTCTCACAAAAGATGTCATACATTTCTTGTACAGATTTGTTGTAAAATAAGGTTCTCCAGTCAATAACTGCAAAAAGCTCATTCATTTTGATGTAATCTCCTTTCGGATAGTTCCTCCTCATGTCCTCAGTGCCTCTACTCTCAGGAAGAATATCTTCAATGATATACTCCATCAACAACACACAGTGGTCACTCTTTCCAATTGGTGGTTCATACTCAATATTTTCAATATCCAACACATTATCTGTGAACACTAGATCAAGTAGTGATGGTTCATCCCCACCCCTGGCCCTTGTTGGTTCCATTACATGTTGGTGTAGGAAATTCCCTTGTACGCAATCTAGGAATCTTGCCCCGAATGAGTCCTCACCACTGTGTGGGTCAAGATTTATCCAATCTATCTCTTTATGATTAAAGTCTCCCATAATCAAAATCCTACATTTTTTTCCCGTGCCAGGTTAACAACTGAGTTTATGACTTCAATAGTACCTATATGACTTTCCTCATAAACTTCAAGCCTATTTTGGTTCCTTGGTGGGTTGTATACAACAGTTATTATAATGCTCTCTGACCCAGTATTTATGCGAGCAACAAGAAATTCCTTGAACTCACTTTCTATAGCCAAGTTTATTTCTTCAACTTGAATCCTCTCACTTATGAGCAGTGCTATCCCTCCACCAGTCCTCTCAGATCTTTCAACCCTTAGTATTCTGAAGCCCTTAGGAAAAACTGTGACACTGTTTATGTCCTCACTCAATTTAGTCTCTGTAATTGCTACTATATCTGCCTTACTGTTGTGAATCCTATCTTTTAATTCTACTGCCTTACCAGCTAATCCATCAGCAGTTGTGTATAACAATCTTAATGAGGCCCCATCCCCTGATCTTCTGTCATTATCTTCTTTATCTCCCCTTTGTCTGGAAGTACTCTGTAACGAAAATTTTTCTTCTCTTCTTCATTTCTTTCATCATTTAACCTTCTTGCCTCTTGCAACAAATTTTTTATCTTTCCCATCTCTTCCTGTGTTCTGTATCGTCTAATGAACACTTCTTTGCATTCTTGAAGGTCTTTTAGACTTTTTTTTCTCAACAATATTTCCCTACATGTTTCCCCTCTCTCAAAGGTTACTTTTGTTGGTCTCGGCTTTCCTTCCCTCGAATATTTACCTAGTTGGTGTATGTTTACAATATCCTCAGGACCACATACTACTCCAAGCTTTCTTATCAGGTCTACAACCCTAGCTTTATTTTCTTCAAGTCTCCCCTGCCATGTTGGCTCCTGGGATTCACTTATGCCTGAGATTACCACTGTCTTCTCCTTATCAAGTGCCTGTCTGATGAGTGGGTTTGCCCTTTCCATCACAACGTCTTTCATATTTTCGATTACTGTCTCTTTATAGTCAACTGTTTGTATGTTTTCCAGTGCCACCACCTTTACAGCCTCTTTTACTGCCACATTCCCCTTTAGTGCATCAGCAAAGGAAGTTTTCATGGCATCATTTTCCATATTCAGCTCCTGGAACTCTTTTCTGAACTGTTCAATGTTTTCCTTAATCTGGACATTCCAAGCAGCAATCTCGTCTCTCTCAGAAGAGAGCAGTGAACTAGCATCTAATTCCTTTAGGTTGTCATTCAGCTGTTTGTTTTTATCTTCTTGTTTAGAAATTCTAGATTCTAGTTGACTCTTTTCCCCTTCCAGCTTCTTTATTCTTTTTTCTAGTTCCTTTCTCTCCTGCCCTTGTGCTTTATTTGCTTCCTCCAAAGATCTTATTTGTTCTCTGAGTGTTTCATTCTCTTTCATTTCTCCATTCATATTCCGAATTTTATCATCAAGGCTTGTAACCATTGCCTCTAACTTCTTGATTCTCTGTTTAAGTCCCCTGATGGCTACCCCTTCTCCCGACCCATGGGTGGGAGAGGTTTGGGACAGAGATGGCCTCATTTTTATGTTCTCCCTCTCACAGAATATAGAAAGAAGACGAGAAAGAGGGAAAAAAAAAAAAAAAAAAAAAAACTTTTAATTGAGCTTCACACAGAATTTTTATATCTCCATATAAGTGCTATTTAGTGACTCAGTTTATCTCTTTTCTGGTAACACACATCTTAACTTAAAAACTTGACCATGGTAATTTAAGTATAAAAAGAAAAAGAAAAACAAAAGTCAAACCTGAAGGAAAATTCGAATTTGTGTTTGAGGTGGCACCCACCTGTTTCTGCTATATATTTTTCCTAACTGATAAACTCACTTGCTAACCAAGATATGTTATCACAGGATTAGACTTTACATTTAACTCGATATATATAAAAAAAAATAGTAAAAGAGAAAGCTAAAAGAAAAGCAAAAAAATGACGAAAATAAGACAGCTGTACTACTTGGCAACTTAACTCAGTACTGTTGACAGGTGGATATTTGGTATTTTTTTTTTTTATAATTATTCAATTATTTCGTGTATCAAACTAACTAACTAGTTAATATAAATGGGAAGGATACTGATTTTAACAATATATAGAACCACAGGATCAGGTAAACGGCTGTAGAGCTTTCCCCAGTTTACACAAAAAATTAGGTAATGTGATGTGATGGCTCCACCTCTGGCAACTCTTCTAGATTTCCTTCAAGGCAGAACTGGACGGCAGCTTCTCTCTCTCCTCACGAAAATGTTCTCAATTTTTTTTCCTTTAATATGAACAGTCTCGTCATACAACAAATATAAGTTTTGTACTCACAATACTCTGCAGGATTTCAGATTTATGGAAATTATGGTAAAGTTTTCCACTAAGCACTTAGTCACTCAAAACACAAGTAGTAATTTAAGAGTATATGTATGTATGTGTATATGTGTATATATATGTATATGTGATTACCTAATTGTGATTACCTAATTGTGTTTACGGGAAAGAGCCCAAAGCTCGTATCTTCCCGTCTCCTGATCGGTTCCATTTTTAGACTTAGTGATACTTATCATACCTGTCCTTAAAACTATGGATTGAGGTAGCATTAACTACCTCCTCGCTTAGCGAATTCCAATTATCAACTACTCTTACACTGAAAAAGTATTTCCTTACATCCTGCAAACAAGTTTTCTTCCGAAGCTTCAAACTATGACCTCTAGTTCTAGAGCCGGCCATATCGAAATATCGATCCCTATCCACTCTATCATAACCATGAAGGAATTTAAAGACTGTCACCATATCCCCCCTTACTCTTCTAGCTTCGAGTGATGGCAAGTCTAATTCCCTCAGCCTCTCATCATAACCGAGATTGCGTATTTCTGGCACCAGTTTCGTGGCATGTCTTTGAACTTTTTCAAGCTTAGCTATGTGCTTTTTCAAGTGCGGATTCCAAAAGGGGGCTGCATATTCGAGTTTTGGCCTCACATAGGTTACATAAATATTTCTGAACATTTCCTTGTCCATGTGCCTGAAGGCTACCCTTACATTTGATAAGAATGCATATGCTGCCCTTACTACGCCATTTATATGTATTTCTGGAGACAAATCTGCCAATATGTTTACTCCTAGATCTCTCTCATTTTCTGTCTCCTGAAGCTGTACTCCAGCCACCGAGTAGTCAAGCTTGGGCCTTCTTGCACTTGTACC
Source organism: Halocaridina rubra (assembly GCA_037179515.1). NCBI lineage: Eukaryota > Metazoa > Arthropoda > Malacostraca > Decapoda > Atyidae > Halocaridina > Halocaridina rubra. The sequence goes on along the minus strand of JAXCGZ010000095.1, from coordinate 145,960 downwards.
CATTCTCATTACCTTACATTTTGAGGTATTGAATTTCATTAGCCACTTTTCTGACCACTCATGCAGATTATTTAGATCCTCCTGAAGTTCTCTACCATTGTTCTCGTTTTTTACTTTCTTCACAATCTTTGCATCATCTGCAAACATATTCATGAATGAATTTACAGACTCTGGTAGGTCATTTACATATACAAGGAACAAAAGTGGCCCTAAAACTGAACCCTGTGGAACTCCACTACTAACTCTTCTCCATTCAGACACTGAGTGTCTTACTCTAACCCTCTGTTCCCTTCCTTCTAAGTAAGTTTTTATCCATTCCAAGACATTTCCACCTATTCTAGCCATTGATTGCAGCTTCCTAATAAGTCTCCCATGTGGAACAGTGTCAAACGCTTTCTGGAAGTCTAGGAATATGCAATCTGCCCAACCCTCTCTTTCCTGTAAGATTTGGCTTACCTCATCATAAAATTCTAATAAGTTTGTTACTGTTGATCTTCCTTCTCTGAAGCCATGTTGCCTCACTGACAAAAAGTTAAAGGATTCCAAGTGAAGAGAGAGATGTTTCCTTAGTAGTTTCTCCATAAGTTTGCAAACTATGCTGGTCAAGGAAACTGGTCTATAGTTCAGAGCCGTATCCCTCCTTCCCTTTTTGAAGATAGGTATCACATTTGCTTGTTTCCAGCATCTTGGAATCTCCCCCGACTCCAATGACTCCTTAAATATGATACTTAGTGCCACTGATATTGTGTTTGCGCATTTTTTAAGCACATGAGGGGATATGTCATCAGGACCTGTAGCTTTATGAACATCTAAATCCATCAGCGCCTTGCATACCTCTGTGGCTGTAAGGTTGATGTTCTCTAATACCGGCCCTTGAGCTTCTATCACTGCAATCTGAGGGGGTGGGGTATTTTCTACTGTAAATACTGACTGAAACTCCTTGTTCAATTCTTTGCAGATCTCTTCGTCCGTCTCAGTGATGCTTCCATCCGCTCTCTTTAGCCTTAAAACCTGTTCTTTTACCTTCAGTTTTCCTCTGATAAAGCTGTGGAAAAGCTTGGGATTTTCTTTAGCCTTCCTGGTGATGTCCCTCTCATAATCTTTCTCTGCCTCTCTCCTTTTACTTAGGTAGTCATTTCTTGCTCTTTTGTAGGTTTGCCAGGCATTTATGTTTTTTCTCCTCCTATACCTTTTCCAGCATTTGTCTCTCCACTCCTTAGCTCTTTTACACCCATTATCGAACCATTTCTCTCTGGCATGAATTACACCTACTTTGGTGACAGGTATGCAGCAATCTACTATCTTCCCATATTTCTCACAAAAGATGTCATACATTTCTTGTACAGATTTGTTGTAAAATAAGGTTCTCCAGTCAATAACTGCAAAAAGCTCATTCATTTTGATGTAATCTCCTTTCTGATAGTTCCTCCTCATGTCCTCAGTGCCTCTACTCTCAGGAAGAATGTCTTCAATGATATACTCCATCAACAACACACAGTGGTCACTCTTTCCAATTGGTGGTTCATACTCAATATTTTCAATATCCAACACATTATCTGTGAACACCAGATCAAGTAGTGATGGCTCATCCCCACCCCTGGCTCTTGTTGGTTCCATTACATGTTGGTGTAGGAAATTCCCTTGTACGCAATCTAGGAATCTTGCCCCAAAGGAGTCCTCACCACTGTGTGGGTCAAGATTTATCCAATCTATCTCTTTATGATTAAAGTCTCCCATAATCAAAATCCTACATTTTTTCTCCCGCGCCATGTTAACAACTGAGTTTATGACTTCAATCGTACCTATATGACTTTCCTCATAAATTTCAAGCCTATTTTGGTTCCTTGGTGGGTTGTATACAACAGTTATTATAATGCTCTCTGACCCAGTATTTATGCGAGCAACAAGAAATTCCCTGAACTCACTTTCTATAGCCAAGTTTATCTCTTCAGCTTGAATCCTCTCACTTATGAGCAGTGCTATCCCTCCACCAGTCCTCTCAGATCTTTCGACCCTTAGTATTCTGAAGCCCTTAGGAAAAACTGTGACACTGTTTATGTCCTCACTCAACTTAGTCTCTGTAATTGCTACTATATCTGCCTTACTGTTGTGAATCCTATCTTTTAATTCTACTGCCTTACCAGCTAATCCATCAGCATTTGTGTATAACAATCTTAATGAGGCCCCATCCCCTGATCTTCTGTCATTATCTTCTTTATCTCCCCTTTGTCTGGAAGTATTCCGTAACGAAAATTTTTCTTCTCTTCCTCATTTCTTTCATCATTTAACCTTCTTGCCTCTTGCAACAAGTTTTTGATCTTTCCCATCTCTTCCTGTGTTCTGTATCGTCTAATGAACACTTCTTTGCATTCTTGAAGGTCTTTTAGACTTTTTTTTCTCAACAATATTTCCCTACATGTCTCCCCTCTCTCAAAGGTTACTTTTGTGTATATGTGTATATGTATAATATATATATATATATATATATATATATATATATATATATATATATATATATATATATATATATATATATATATATATATATATATATATATATATATATGTATGTATGTATGCATGTATGCATGTATGTATGTATGTATGTATGTATGTATGTATGTATGTGATTACCTAATTGTGTTTACGGGAAAGAGCCCAAAGCTCGTATCTTCCCGTCTCCTGATCGGTTCCATTTTAGACTTAGTGATACTTATCATACCTGTCCTTAAAACTATGGATTGAGATAGCATTAACTACCTCCTCGCTTAGCCAATTCCAATTATCAACTACTCTTACACTGAAAAAGTATTTCCTTACATCCTGCAAAGAAGTTTTCTTACCAAGCTTCAAACTATGACCTCTAGTTCTAGAGCCAGCCATATCAAAATTTAAAATGTATATGTATGTATGTGTATATGTGTATATATTTGTATATGTGTGTGTGTGTGTGTATGTGTATATGTATAAATATATATATATATATATATATATATATATATATATATATATATATATATATATATATATATATATATATATATATATATATATATATATATATATATATATATATATATATATATATATATATATATATATATATATATATATATATATATATATATATATATATATATTTATATATATATATTTATATATATATATATATATATATATATATATATATATATATATATATATATATATGTATGTATGTATGCATGTATGTATGTATGTATGTATGTATGTATGTATGTATGTGATTACCTAATTGTGTTTACGGGAAAGAGCCCAAACCTCGTATCTTCCCGTCTCCTGATCGGTTCCATTTTAGACTTAGTGATACTCATCATACCTGTCCTTAAAACTATGGATTGAGATAGCATTAACTACCTCCTCGCTTAGCCAATTCCAATTATCAACTACTCTTACACTGAAAAAGTATTTCCTTACATCCTGCAAAGAAGTTTTCTTACGAAGCTTCAAACTATGACCTCTAGTTCTAGAACCAGCCATATCAAAATATCGATCCCTATCCACTCTATCATAACCATGAAGGAATATAAAGACTGTCACCATATCCCCCCTCACTCTTCTAGCTTCGAGTGATGGTAAGTCTAATTCCCTCAGCCTCTCATCATAACTGAGATTGCGTATTTCTGGCACCAGTTTCGTGGCATGTCTTTGAACTTTTTCAAGCTTAGCTATGTGCTTTTTCAAGTGCGGATTCCAAAAGGGGGCTGCATATTCGAGTTTTGGCCTCACATATGTTACATAAATATTTCTGAACATTTCCTTGTCCATGTGCCTGAAGGCTACCCTTACATTTGATAAGAATGCATATGCTGCCCTTACTATGCCATTTATATGTATTTCTGGAGACAAATCTGCCAGTATCTATATATATGTATGTATATGTATATATATATATATATATATATATATATATATATATATATATATATATATATATATATATATATATATATATATATATATATATATATATATATATATATATATATATATATATATATATATATATATATATATATATATATATATATATATATATATATATATATATATATATATCAAATGAGCACATTACATATGTGAAAACATAATAATTTTTTTTTTTTTTACCCCGACCGGGACTCGAACCTAGGACTTATGATTACTAAGTCAAGGCGCTACCACTACACCACAGAAGGTTAAAAGGAATCCAACCTTATAGCTTATATCTGCTATACTTAGGAATGAACGCATTCTATCTGAATGCCACTATGTTCATATTACAGATTCCCCAACCTCACTCGTGGCTTCATTTTAGCATTTAATTCAATTCCCAATCTCATTCGGGCATGAAATATCAAATAAGCACATTACATATGTGAAAACATGAATAATTTTTTTTTTTTTTTTTTACCCCGACCGGGACTCGAACCAGTAGCGCCTTGACTTAGTAATCATAAATCCTAGGTTCGAGTCCCTGTCGGGGTAAAAAAAAAAAAAAAAAAAAATTTATTCATGTTTTCACATATGTTATGTGCTCATTTGATATTTCATGCCCGAATGAGATTGGGAATTGAATTAAATGCTAAAATGAAGACACGAGTGAGGTTGGGGAATCTGTAATATGAACATAGTGGCATTCAGATAGAATGCGTTCATTCCTAAGTATAGCAGATATAAGCTATAAGGTTGGATTCCTTTTAACCTTCTGTGGTGTAGTGGTAGCGCCTTGACTTAGTAATCATAAGTCCTAGGTTCGAGTCCCGGTCGGGGTAAAAAAAAAAAAAAAAAAAATTATTATGTTTTCACATATGTAATGTGCTCATTTGATATTTCATGCCCGAATGAGATTGGGAATTGAATTAAATGCTAAAAGGAAGCCACGAGTGAGGTTGGGGAATCTGTAATATGAACATAGTGGCATTCAGATAGAATGCGTTCATTCCTAAGTATAGCAGATATAAGCTATAAGGTTGGATTCCTTTTAACCTTCTGTGGTGTAGTGGTAGCGCCTTGACTTAGTAATCATAAGTCCTAGGTTCGAGTCCCGGTCGGGGTAAAAAAAAAAAAATAAATAAATAAATAAATAAATATTCATATATATATATATATATATATATATATATATATATATATATATATATATATATATATATATATATATATATATATATATATATATATATATATACAGTATATATATATATATATATATATACAGTATATATATATATATATATATATATATATATATATATATATATATATATATATATATATATATATATATATATATATATATATATATATATATATATATATACGGCCCAAAGTGGATAAATATAGTTTAGGTCACGAAATTGATAAGTACTTTATATATATATATATATATATATATATATATATATATATATATATATATATATATATATATATATATATATATATATATATATACGGCTCAAAGTGGATAAATATAAACTTTTCCTTCATACAGGCAAAATTAAGTCATTTCTGTAGTAACCTTCATTCCTTATAAAACAAGGAATTATAATTTATTTTTATTTATATGACTATTGCATGAAAATAGAGAGCTATTTCACCATTATAATACTATAACAAAAATTTACTTCAAAATTTTGAAATATAATTTTATAAACCATGAATTCATCATACAAAATAAGCACACATATGCTGTATGCATCATTGCAAAAAGGGTTTATATTTCACAAATGTTATTGTTTCTTTCTTTTCTTGCAAGAACAACACCTTTGTCAAGATTAATAAAAACATAGCACTATCCATCACAAATAAACATATATACCCTACAAAGTTTTCATTATCAAACAAGCCAGATTTCAAAAACAGACGAACGAATAGTGGATTGATCTGTATTGCACAGCTAAGTACTTTCATATTCATAACTTAACATTTTATCATAGCACTCCAGAATTATAAAGCTCAACTAAATAATTTTACAGTATTGTAACAACTGCTAAATTCGTTACTGTATTTTATCAGGTTTTAAGTATTATAATTTAATTTGTCTCCCAAAGAAACAAATTTATATGCTGTATTTAAACCAAAATATAAATAGCTTACAGTTCAGGGTAATACAAATACATCCAAAACTAAGAGGCTTTGCTGATGATAGAATGATATTATCAAGGATTTTCTTACATTTACTGCAGCACGGATCACAATATCATCTTTAAACATCAGAGTCCATAGAGACTCCTGTTTGATCTTGTCCATCAACCTGTCCAAAACCATTGCAAATAACACAGGATTCAAGATACAATCCTTGATACAATCCCACCCCCACTACAAACCCATCTGTTAGCCATGCTCCACACCACACAGCTCTCAAACATATCCTGCACCACCACCTTATACTTCTCTGCTACTCCTGACTTACTCATGCAATACCACAACTCCACTCTTGGCACCCTGTCATACACTGTCTACAATCCACAAACAAAAGTTATTGAGGAGTGCATAAAACGAATTTTAAGCGAACGTTAATGTATTTCCTAAGATTTTTGTGTTTTGAAGGGATGTGACATTAAAAGCCATCAGAAAGTGTATGCTAACCTGACCTATCAATAATAACCTAAAAAATAGTCATTTGCGAGTTTACAAGGTCACATTCACCCCATAACATAAAAAAAAAAAAAGGTAAAATGGCAAGGATTCGTTTTATGCACCTTGTCAAGTATTGGGCTTATTTTTTTCTGATAAGTTGTGATGTGTTAAAAATTAATCTGATAACTGATTTTGTCGGAAAATACTATTTTTTGTGTAGGGTCGATACCGAAGGGCAGCAGTGAAAATTTAAATTACCTAATTTAGCCAGCCTAACCTAACTAAACCAACCTAATATTACCTGATCTAACTCAAATTTGAAGCCTTACATAGAGTAAATTTGTGTCTTTTTACATAGGTGCGGTACATCTCAAAAAGTAGTGGTTACATTGATTTCTCGGGTAGGCTATGGAAAAGGTGCATAAAACAAATCTTAACCGGAAAAGTGGCGTAAATTACTACTCCTTATGTTAAGTTTACTTAGTATACATGATCTGACGGCTTTCAAGGTAACATTCATTTAAAACATACAAAACCACAGAAAAAATTAACTGTTCATCTCTAAATTTGAGAAAGGTCCATTTGGTAAAAAATCATCGCCATAAATCCTATTTAGCGATGATTTGTATGTACACGAACATATATCTTACTTCATGTGGATCAACTTAAAGATCATAAAATATCTGGCAGCGATATGGGTGAAATAATTTGAAATAACCGCACTCATTTGCAATCACATCCGTCTCATCAATAGCCTCCTGGCTAGTACAGTGGTAACGCGCTGGCCTCGCATTTGCGAGGTCGACGGATCGCGCCTCGTCCAGGCAAGAGAGTTTAAGCTGTTTACTGGGGAGGTTATTGCTGTGGCTGGGCACCACAGTGGGGGGTTGGGGCCTGTGCCGGTTGGCGACCACCCTATGGGTCCTCCATGACCCGTTCCACCCATCCGTGGGTGGAGAAAATAAAAAAAAAAAAATAGTCTCATCAATGCCTATTTTATGCTGTTTAAGAAAGTATCGATATATTACGATTTTCTTGTTTTAACCTTCAAAATCGTCGTACATGAAACGTTCTTGGGTTAGGTTAGGGTACACTTGGCTCCGTCAGAATACGTTTGGTTGAGTTTGGCTAGGAAGTTCCGTCACCTCCGAGGAGTGACGGATGTACTCTATTCGTAAAAAGTTTTCAAGTAATATTTGTTACGTATCAGTCCCATGGGTGAAAATAATATATATATTTTTTTCATTATTATTATCCAGCGTCTTTTCTGAGCCTTTCATCTAACCCACGACGTATTAAAATGACCCATTAACGCCCAACTGCAATCTAACCCAGCATAATAATACCTATAACTCTTCCCTTATAATAAGGCATGTTCACATAAATACATACTTAAATAATGGCGCGTGTATATATCTTGCTTTAGGACAATGTCTAAATAATTGGCGGAAGTACAACATGTGCTAGTATAGTTGGGTGGGATATGCCTTTAACCGACTGGCAGAAAATTTGGCGCGTCATTGTTTATGTAAGTTCTTCTTTTGAGAAAGGTAGAGAGAGAGAGACCGAGAATCATGACCATTATATCTTTTTTATTCCAAATAAATTTTATTGCACATTTACTAAATGAATATTCTAATAATGGAAACACATAGCTAATGAAGTAACTAACAAGATTATTAAGTAGAAAATGAATGAAATGCAGAACTAAATAAATAAATGTAAATACAACCGAACAAGAAACAAGGAATTTGACTCCTATAAGATTTATCAGTGTTTCAAATGTCAAAATCATCATGCAAAAGACTGCAACAAGACCCAAGCATGTGCAAAAATGTGGAGAGAACCATAAGCTTGTAGATTGCACTATAGCTCTACTGAAAAATGTGTAAATTGTACTAAGAAAGGACACGAGGATACAATCATGTAGTAGGTTGGCTCATGGCAGCAGTCGCCCGTTGCGATACTACAGCTGAAGGTTTTTTGAACTTAAATAGGTCTATCCAGGACAGTTTGTTGTTAAGTCTTCCTTCAGTTACGGTTCTTTTTCTATGCCTACAGCTACACTGAATATTCTTGGATATTCATTACACATCTTTTATTATTCCTTAACATCTGACAAGTCATTACACTCTCCATCTCTTGTTTCTCTTTACTTTATGTATTCTTCGTGACCAGGCCCGATGAGGGCTATATTATTTTATATTTTTTTTTGGCCCGTCCTGGTGTCACAATCATAAAAAAAAAAAATCATAGAACAAACGGAACTAAGTGCCCCATATATATAATGAGGAACTATCAAGAATTATAAACAAGACTGACCATGGCCCTAATTAAGGAGTTAAGATGTGGTCTAATTAGTATACAGTCAGTAGGTAATAAAATAAAATAAAATAAGAACCTTAATAAATGAAGAAAAATTAGATGTATGTATGATAACAGAAACATGGCTTCAAAATAATATTAGTGACAGTTCAAAAATTAATTAATTAAAGCCAAGAACGCACTATTTTTATCATATACCAAGAGATGGAAAAATTAGTGGAGGAGTGGGCGTAGTTGTTTCCAAATCTTTTTCAAAAATAGTGGTAAAAAACCGAGTGATTTTTGAAACATCTAAACATATTGACCTTGAAATAATATATATATATAAAAAACTAAAATTAATTACAATATATAGAGCACCAAAGATAGATTGAAATAAAATGGAAAAAGGGTTTATGGAGGAATCTGGCAGTTATCTAGACATGATAGAAGATCTGAAATAGACATTTATTTGTAGGAATTGCAATTTGTGGATGGATACTATTAATAATGAATACACATGTGAATATAATGAAATCCTTGATCTACATGACCTTATAAGTAGTGATAATAAACCAACAACGAATTCAGAGCACATCATAGATTTAGTTATACATCATGTGATATTCTCTTAATGTAGTCTTTCATTTGTTATCATTATATACCTTCTAATTGTAATTATAATCTCGAATTCTCTTACCATTGTTTATTTTATTTGCAGATGCTTGTAGTTGTATTTATGTAGAATAAAGCCTTAAGTACTACTATGGCTTATTACAATTTATTCTACATAAATATTTGAATGCTGGTTTTGATTCAACTGGAGCATTAAGGATAAATTCGTGCGACCTGAAAGATTTGATGCCAATCCAATTTCGAATACTGCTGCAAAGGAATGGAAGCATTGGCTAAAGACTTTCTCAAATTTTCTTACTGTTATTGAAAGACTCTCTCCTAACACGCTGAATTTGCTTACGAATTATGTGGCTCCATCTGTGTTTGAATATATTTCTGATTGTGACACATATAAAGCTGCTATTGATAGTTTATGCTAGATATTTATTATTCACCCGTCGACAGCAACAAGGGGAACAGATGAACACTTACAGGCCCTGAAGAATCTATGTGGTGATTGTAACTACAAAGCTGTCAGAGCTGAACAATGTAAGGCTGAAGCAATCCGGGATGCTTTCATAAGTGAATTATCTTATGTCATTTGTCAGAGTTTTCTTGAGAATAGAACACTTGACTTAATGCTAGAGCTCTTGATTAAGCACAGAAGAGCTCTGAGTCTTACTCCACTCCAAAGAAGGCTTTTGGTGTGGCTGCAGCTGCAGCTGCTCCTCTAGCTATGAATGAGTCTGACAGTCATTATGAATTTTCCAGAGATGTTAGCCATGCTTCACCTGCTGTCAGTAAATGGCAAAGTTACTTTTTCTGTGGGAATATTAGACATCCTCGCATCAACTGTCCAGCTCGTGAAGCAACTTATAATCAATATGGCAAACCAGGACATTATGCAAAGTGTGCAGGTCTTCTAAGGCTGGAATATTTGCTGCTACTGTATCATCAACACTGGCGACTGATACAGTGGCTCCCTCTGCTGTCCTTTCTAAATCTACTCTTAAGATTAAATTGAATGGAAAGATAGTTGATGCTCTGGTGGACACAGGTAGCTCTGAAAATTTTGTGAGTGAATAACTTGTTACACGGTTAAATCTTCATGTGCACCCTGCATCTAGCATTTTCTCCATGACTTCTACATCCTTGAACACTAAAATGATACATGGTTACTGCTTGGTGCTTGTTGTATTGGCAGACCATAAGTATCACAGATTTAAGTTGCAAGAGATAGGAATGAGTGGAGGAAGATTGTGCATATATGACGTGGCCCAAAGGGATTGCTCGCACCTGCTAGCTCAGTGAACTGTGGTGATTACCTAATTGTGATTACCTAATTGTGCTTACGGGAAAGAGACCAAAGCTCGTATCTTCCCATCTCCTGATCAGTTCCATTTTGCACTTAGTGATACTTATCATACCTGTTCTTAAAACTATGGATTGAGATAGCATTAACTACCTCCTTGCTTAGTGATTCCAATTATCAACTACTCTTACACTGAAAAGGTATTTCCTTACATCCTGCAAAGAAGTTTTCTTACCAAGCTTCAAACTATGACCTCTAGTTCTAGAGCCAGCCATATCAATATATCGATCCCTATCCACTCTATCATAACCATGAAGGAATTTAAAGACTGCCACCATATCCCCCCTCACTCTTCTAGCTTCGAGCAATAGTAAGTCTAATTCCCTCAGTCTCTCATCATAACTGAGATTGCGTATTTCTGGCACCCGTTTCGTGGCATGTCTTTGAACTTTTTCAAGTTTAGTTATGTGCTTTTTCAAGTGCACATTCGAGTTTTGGCCTCACATAGGTTACATAAATATTTTAAACATTTCCTTGTCCATGTGCCTGAAGGCTACCCTTACATTTGATAAGAAGGCATATGCTGCCCTTACTATGCCAATTATATGTATTTCTAGAGACAAATCTGCCAGTATGTTTACTCCTAGATCTCACTCATTTTCTGTCTCTTGAAGTTGTACTCCAGCCACCAAGTAGTCAAGCTTGGGCCTTCTTGCACTTGTACCCATTCTCATTACTTTACATTTTAAAGTATTGGATTTTATTAGCAACTTTTCTGACCACTCATGCAGACTATTTAGATCTTCCTGAAGTTCTCTACCATTGTTCTCGTTTCCTACTTTCTTTACAATCTTTGCATCATCTCCAAACATATTCATGAATGAATTTACAGACTCTGGTAGGTCATTTACATATAAAAGGAACAAAAGTGACCCTAAACCTGAACCCTGTGAAACTCCACCACTAACTCTTCTACATTCAGACACTGTACTTGAAAAATGCGCAAACTCAATATCAGTAGTACTAAGTATCATATTTAAAAAGTCACTGGAGTCAGGGGAGATTCCAAGATGCTGGCAACAAGCAAACGTGATTCCTATCTCCAAAGAGGGAAGGAGGGATACAGCTCTGAACTATAGACCAGTTTCCTTGACCAGCATAGTTTGCAAAGTTATGGAGAAACTACTAAGGAAACATATCTCTCTTCACTTGGAATCCAACTTTTTGTCAGTGAGGCAACATGGCTTCAGAGAAGGTAGATCAACAGTAACAAACGTATTAGAATTTTATGATGAGATAAGCCGAATCTTACAGGAAAGAAAGGGCTGGGCAGATTGCATATTCCTAGACTTCCAGAAAGTGTTTGACACTGTACTGTTCCACATGGGAGACTTATTAGGAAACTGCAAGCAATGGCTAGATAGGTGCAAATGTCTTGGAATGGATAAAAACTTACTTAGAAGGAAGGGAACAGAAGGTTAGAGTAAGACACTCAGTGTCTGAATGGAGAAGAGTTAGTAGTGGAGCTCCTTGGAGTTCAGTTTTAGGGCCACTTTTGTTCCTTGTATATGTAAATGACCTACCAGAGTCTGTAAATTCATTCATGAATATGTTTGCAGATGATGCAAAAATTTTGAAGAAAGTAGGAAACGAGAACAATGGTAGAGAACTTCAGGAAGATCTAAATAGTCTGAATGAGTGGTCAGAAAAGTGGCTAATAAAATTCAATACTTTGAAAATGCAAGGTAATGAGAATGGGTACAAGTGCAAGAAGGCCCAAGCTTGACTACTCGGTGCCTGGAGTACAACTTCAAGAGACAAAAAATGAGAGAGATCTTGGAGTAAACATACTGGCAGATTTGTCTCCAGAAATACATATAAATGGCATAGTAAGGGCAGCATATGCATTCTTATCAAATGTAAGGGTAGCTTTCAGGCACATGGACAAGGAAATGTTAAGAAATATTTATGTAACCTATGTGAGGCCAAAACTCGAATATGCAGCCCCCTTTTGGAATCTGCACTTGAAAAAGCACATAGCTAAGCTTGAAAAAGTTCAAAGACATGCCACGAAACTGGTACAGAAATGCGTAATCTCAGTTATGATGAGAGGCTGAGGGAATTAGACTTACAATCACTCGAAGTTAGAAAATTGAGGGGGGATATGGTGACAGTTTTTAAATTCCTTCATGGGTATGATAGAGTGGATAGGGATCGATATATTGATATGGCAGGCTCTAGAACTATAGGTCAAAGTTTAAAGCTTGGTAAGAAAACTTCTTTGCAGGATGTAAGGAAATACTTTTTCAGTGTAAGAGTAGTTGATAATTGGAATTGGCTAAGCGAGGAGGTAGTTAATGCTATCTAAATCCATAGTTTAAAGGACAGGTATGATAAGTATCAATAAGTACAATATGGAACTAATCAGGAGACGGAAGATACAAGCTTTGGGCTCTTTCCTGTAAGCACAATTAGGAAATCACAATTAGGTAATCTAACCCCCTGTTCCCTTCTTTCTAAGTAAGTTTTTATCCATTCCAAGACATTTCCACCTATTCTAGCCATTGCTTCCAGCTTCCTAATAAGTCTCCCATGTGGAACAGTGTCAAATCAAACGCTTTCTATAAGTCTAGGAATATGCAATCTGCCCAGCCCTCTCTTTCCTGTAAGATTCGGCTTACCTCATCATAAAATTCTAATAAGTTTGTTACTGTAAATCTACCTTCTCTGAAGCCAAGTTGCCTCACTGACAACGAGTTGAAGGATTCCAAGTGAAGAGAGATTGTTTCCTTAGTAATTTTTCCATAACTTTGCAAACTATGCTGGTCAAGGAAACTGGTCTATAGTTTAGAACCGTATCCCTCCTTCCCTTTTTGAAGATAGGTATCACGTTTGCTTGTTTCCAGCATCTTGGAATATCCCCTGACTCCAGTGACTTTTTAAATATGATACTTAGTGCCACTAATATTGAGTCTGTGCATTTTTTAAGTACATGAGGGGATATATCCTCAGGATCTGTAGCTTTATGAACATCTAACTCCATCAGCGCTTTGCATACCTCTGTGGCTGTAAGGTTGATGTTCTCTAATACCAGCCCGTGAGCTTCTATCTCTGCAATCTGAGGGGGTGGGGTATTTTCTACTGTAAATACTGACTGTAACTCCTTGTTCAATTCTTTGCAGATCTCTTCATCCGTCTCAGCGATGCTTCCATCCGCTCTCTTAAGCCTTAAAACCTGTTCTTTTACCTTCCGTTTTCCTCTAATAAAGCTGTGAAAAAGCTTGGGATTTTCTTTAGTCTTCCTGGTGATGTCCCTCTCATAGTCTCTCGCTGCCTCTCTTCTTTTACTTAGGTAATAATTTCTTGCTCTTTTGTAGGTTTGCCAGGCATTTATGTTTTTTCTCTTCCTATAACTTTTCCAGCATTTGTCCATCCACTCATTAGCTCTTTTACACTCATTATCGAATCATTTCTCTCTGGCATGAATTACACCTATTTTGGTGAAAGGTATGCAGCAATCTACTATCTTCCCATATTTCTTACAAAAGATGTCATACATTTCTTGTACAGATTTTTTTTTAAATAAGGTTTTCCAGTCAATAACTGCAAAAAGCTCATTCATTTTGATGTAATCTCCTTTTGGATAGGTCCTCCTCATGTCCTCAGTGCCTCTACTCTCAGGTAGAATATCTTCAATGATATACTCCATCAATAACACAAAGGTGTCACTCTTTCCAATTGGTGGTTCATAATCAATTTTTTTATCATCCAACACATTATCTGTGAATACTAGATCAAGTAGTGATGGTTCATCCCCACCCCTGGCCCTCGTTGGTTCCATTACATGTTGGTGTTGGATATTCCCTTGTACGCAATCTAGGAATCTTACCCCCGAATGAGTCTTCACCACTGTGTGGGTCAAGATTTATCCAATCTATCTCTTTATGATTAAAATCTCCCATAATCAAAATCCTACATTTTCTCTCCCATGCCATGTTACCAACTAAGTTTATGACTTCAATAGTACCTATATGACTTTCCTCATAAAATTCTAGCCTATTTTGGTTCCTTGGTGGGATATATACAACAGTTATTACAATGCTCTCTGACCCAGTATTTATGCGAGCAACAAGACGGGTGTGAGGGGAGTTGCCATTTGATGAAGCGGTGTGGGTAAACCAGCTGCGGCTGTCGATTCTCATTGTAGAATACCATCGCCCACCTACCTTGTGGATGACCCAAGCAGGGTGGAAGGGGGGGAGACGTGGCAATCCTCTATCCCCAAGGAGCTGAGAGGTGTGGTTGAGGTGTGTGCGTACCTAATTGTCATTAACTAATTGTGTTTACGGGAAAGAGCCCAAAGCTCGTATCTTCCCGTCTCCTGATCTGTTCCATTTTATACTTAGTGATACTTATCATACCTGTCCTTAAAACTATTGATTGAGATAGCATTAACTACCTCCTCGCTTAGCCAGTTCCAATTATCAACTACTCTTACACTGAAAAAGTATTTCCTTACATCCTGCAAAGAAGTTTTCTTACGAAGCTTCAAACTATGACCTCTAGTTCTAGAGCCAGCTATATCAAAATATCGACCCCTATCCACTCTATCATAACCATGAAGGAATTTAAAGACTGTCACCATATCCCCCCTCAATTTTCTAGCTTCGAGTGATGGTAAGTCTAATTCCCTCAGCCTCTCATCATAACTGAGATAGCATATTTCTGAAACCAGTTTCATGGCATGTCTTTGAACTTTTTCAAGCTTAGCTATGTGCTTTTTCAAGTGTGGATTCCAAAAGGGGGCTGCATATTCGAGTTTTGGCCTCACATAGGTTACATAAATATTTCTGAACATTTCCTTGTCCATGTGCCTGAAAGCTACCCTTACATTTGATAAGAATGCATATGCTGCCCTTACTATGCCATTTATATGTATTTCTGGAGACAAATCTGCCAGTATGTTTACTCCTAGATCTCTCTCATTTTCTGTCTCTTGAAGTTGTACTCCAGCCACCGTGTAGTCAAGCTTGGGCCTTCTTGCACTTGTACCCATTCTTATTACCTTACATTTTGAAGTATTGAATTTTATTAGCCACTTTTCTGACCACTCATGCAGATTATTTAGATCCTCCTGAAATTCTCTACCATTGTTTTCGTTTTTTACTTTCTTCACAATCTTTGCATCATCTGCAAACATATTCATGAATGAATTTACAGACTCTGGTAGGTCATTTACATATACAAGGAACAAAAGTGGCCCTAAAACTGAACCCTGTGGAACTCCACTACTAACTCTTCTCCATTCAGACACTGATTGTCTTACTCTAACCCTTTGTTTCCTTCCTTCTAAGTATGTTTTTATCCATTTCAAGACATTTCTACCTATTCTAGCCATTGCTTGCAGCTTCTTAATAAATATCCCGTATGGGACAGAGTCAAATGCTTTCTGGAAATCTAGGAATATGCAATCTGCCCAGCCCTCTCCTTCCTGTAAAATTCGGCTTACCTCATTATAAAATTCTAATACGTTTGTTACTGTTGATCTACCTTCTCTGAAGCTATGTTGTCTCGCTGACAAAAAGTTTAGGGATTCAAAGCGAAGAGAGGTATGTTTCCTTAGTAGTTTTTCCATAACTTTGCAAACTATGCTGGTCAAGGAAACAGGTCTATTGTTTAGAGCCATATCCCTCCTTCCCTCTTTGAAGATAGGTATCACCTTTGCTTGTTTCCAGCATCTTGGAATTTCCCCTGACCCCAACGACTTTTCAAATATGACACTTAATGCCGCTGAAATTGAATTTGCAGATTTTTTAAGTACATGAGGGGATATATCATCAGGACTTGTAGCTCTATGGACATCTAACTCCATCAGCATACCTCTGTGGCTGAAAGGATGATGTTCTCTAATACTGGCCCATAAGCTTCTATCTCTGCAATGCTTTCATCTGCTCTCTTAAACTTTAAAACCTTTTTTTTTTACCTTCAGTCAGTTTTCCTCTGATAAAACTGTGGAAAAGTTTAGGATTTTCTTTAGCCTTCCTGGTGATGTCCCTTTCATAGTGTCTCTCTGACACTCTTCTCTTACTTCGGTTATCATTTCTTGTTCTTTTATAGGTCTGCCAGGCATTTATGTTTTTTCTCCTCCTATACCTTTTCCAACATTTGTCTCTCCACTCCTTAGCTCTTTTACATTCATTATTATTCTTTTTCTTCTTCTTCGTCTACATCTTTTCCCACTTTTATGTAGAGTTGATGTTTCTGGCCAAGTTTCTCAATTTGTTTCTGTTCCATACCTCATCACCCAACAAACCTTTAGACCTCAGGTCGCCACTGATGCACTCCATCCACCTACGCTTTGGTCTCCCTCTCCTTCTCCTACACTGTATATCCATTTCCATCACCCTCCTCCCAACATACTGTTCATCCCTCCTAACTACATGACCATGCCATCTTAGTCTACTTTCTTGTATCTTATCAGATATTTCTCTAACTTTTGAGGTACCTCTAATTACCTCGTTTCTGATCTTATCGCTTCTTGTCACCCCACACATCCATCTCAACACCCTCATCTCTGCCACATCCAGTTTTTTTCTCTTGTGTCTTCTTTATTGCCCATGTCTCTGCTCCATACATCATCACAGGTCTCACAACTGTCTTATGCACTTTACCCCTCAACTTAATCCCTATTTTCCTGTCGCACAGCACCCTGGACACTTTCTTCCAGTTCTTCCATCTCGCTTGTATTCTGTGGGTTATTTCTGATTCTAGGTCACCGTCCTCTGTTACAGTTGATTCCAAATACTTGAACTTTTCAACTCTTTTCAACAACTTCCCCTGCAAATTGACCTCCCCATCCTCATCATCTCTCAACCTCAAGTACTCTGTCTTCTTCCTGCTGATTTTCAGTCCTCTCTCCTCCAACACTCCTCTCCACTCCTCAAGCTTCTTCTCCACTACCTCTCATCTGTTGCTATACAGTACAATGTCATCTGCAAAGAGCATACACCATGGAGACTGATCTCTAATACCCTGGGTCACTACATCCAAGACCAGATCATATATATATGGACTCAAAGCAGACCCTTGATGCAGACCAACATTTACTGAGAGACTTTTCATCAAGCCCACACTGCTCTTAACATTTGCCTCTGCCCTCTCATACATATCTTGGATGATTCTTGCATATTTCTCGGGGACTCCCTTTTCTCTAATACACCTCCACACCTCTTGACGTGGTACTCGATCATATGCCTTTTCCAGGTCAACAAAGACCATATGCAGTCCTTTCTGTTTCTCCCTATGCTTTTCCATCATTTGTCTCAAGGCAAATATGGCATCCACTGTCCCTCTTCCAGGCATGAAGCCCCTCTGTTCATCCCCAATTGTTATTACCTCTCGGAGTCTCCTCTCCATGATCTTCTCCCATAACTTCATAGTATGACTTAACAACTTTATACCTCTGTAGTTTCGACACTCCTGAATGTCTCCCTTCCCTTTATAGATTGGGATTATTAAGCTCCCTCTCCACTCCACTGGCATCTTTTTCTGACTAAAGATCTTTTGTATTAAGTCCCACAAGATATCTATGCCTTCCTCTCCAAGACTCTTCCATACCTCCACTGGCATCTTATCAGGTCCTGCTGCCTTTCCATTTTTCATTTTCCTTACTACCTGCTCTACCTCTCTTCTAGCCACTGTTGTTGTAACTGCTTCATTTGGAAGTCCATCTCCAAATACTGCTCTTGGGTTCTCTTCATTTAGTAATCCTTCAAAATAAGTTTCTCATCTGCTTTTTATTTCATCCTTTTCTGCTAGAACTACTCCATGGTTATCCTTTATTTGTCTTGCTTGGGTCAAGTCCTTGGTTGCAGCATTTCGGGCCTTGGCGATTCGCCATATTTGCTTCTCCCCTTCTGGTGTTTTCAGCTCTACATAGACTTTATTCAATTTCTCTGCCTTTGCTTTTGCTACTGCTCTCCTTGCCTCCTTCTTTGCCTGCTTGTAATCTTCTTTATCCTGTTCCAGGCCTGATAAATCTGCCTTTTTCTTAGCTTCTTTCTTGTTCTTCACCCATTCCTCATTCCACCACCATGACTCTTTATCATTTGGGGGTTTCCTACCTGATGACTTTCCAAGTACCTCCTCACCAACCCTCAAAATCACCTTACTATTCTCTGTCCACCATTCTTGTACATCTTCATGCAACCTTATTGCTTCCAACACTCTTCCCTTAAACATAGCTCTCAGCTCTGCATCTTTCAATCTCCACCACTTTATCTTTGGGTCCACCCTCGGATTCTTACTTTTCCTACATTTCCTGAGCCTGCAGTCAGTTACTACTAGCCTATGGTGCACTGCTACACTCTCCCCATTTATTACTTTACAGTTGCTAATCTCCTTCAGATGGTCTCTCCTATCCAACATTAAATCTATCTAGCTAACCCTTCCACCACTACTGTATGTAATCAATCTGTTTCCCTTTTTCTCAAAGGATGTGTTGACCAATGCCAGATCAAATGCCACTGCAAAATCAATCACTCTCTCTCCCTCCTCATTTCTCTTGCCCTCCCCCCAGCCCCCATGAACTCTACCTATCCCAGCCCTCCCAATTCCCAAGTGGCCATTTAGATCTCCTCCCAAAATTACCCTCTCCCTTATAGGAATTGTTCTAAGCTCCTGGTCCATCTCCTCCCAAAATGCATCTTTCACCTCTGCTGTACAACCAGTTCGTGGGGCATAGGCACATACCACATTGACTACCGTTTCTCCGAGCCCCAGCTTTAAGCTCATAATTCTGTCACTCTTTCTAACACACCAAGTAAGCTTTCCTTCAGGTCTTTGGATAGTATTATTCCTACACCATTCCTCCCTTCCTCATTTGTTCCACTATAGAACAATTTGCAACCCTCGCCCAGTTCCCTCGCCTTATTTCTTTTCCACCTGGTCTCCTGCACACACAGCACTCCAATTCTTCTCCTCTCCATCAGATCCACCAATTCCCACCCCTTCTCAGTCATCATTCCCACATTAAGAGTAGCCACCCGCAGCACCACCTCTGGCACTCTCCCTCGAGCTTGCCTCTTTAACCCAGCCTGGCCATGACTGGGTAGCCCTTGCTGTCTTTCCGGAGGGGTCAGGCAAAACCCCAACGCGTCGCCTAAGGGAAACACCCTAGTATGGTGATTATTCTCGTTATTTGTACTGGCCATATTTTAGTTTTGGCAATATTTTTATGGCCGGATGCCTTTCCTGCCACCAACCCTCCCCATCTACCCAGGCTTGGGACCGGCACCAAGTTGAGGCTGGCTTGCCCCCTCAGTGACTGGGTTAGCTCTTTTACACTCATTATCTAACCATTTCTCTCTGGCATGAATTACACCTACTTTGGTGACAGGTATACTAAAAGCTATTATCTTCCCATATTTCTCACAAAAGATGGCATACATTTCTTGTACAGATTTTTTTAAAATAAGGTACTCCAGTCAATAACTGCAAAAAGCTCATTCATTTTGATGTAATCTCCTTTCGGATAGTTCCTCCTTGTGTCTGCAGTGCCTCTATTCTCAGGCCTAACATTTTCAATGATATACTCCATCAACAATACACAGTGGTCACTCTTTCCAATTGGTGGCTCATACTCAATTCTTTCAATATCCAACACGTAATCTGTGAATACTAGATCAAGTAGTGATGGCTCATCCCCACCCCTGGCCCTCGTTGGTTCCAGTACATGTTGGTGTAGGAAACTCCCTTGTACGCAATCTAGGAATCTTGCCCCGAATGAGTCCTCATTACTGTGTGGGTCAAGATTATTCAATCTATCTCTTTATGATTAAAATCTTCCCTAATCAAAATCCTTCATTTTATTCTCATGCATTGTTAATAGCTGAGTTTATGACTTCAATAGTACCTATATGACTTTCCTCATAAACTTCTGGTGTATGTTCGTTCCTTGGCGGATAATATACAACAGTTATCATAATGCTCTCTGACCCAGTATTTATGCGAGCAACAAGAAATTCCTTGAACTCACTTTCTATAGCAAAGTTTATTTCTTCAACCTGAATCCTTTCACTTTTGAGCAGTGCTATCCCTCCACCAGTCCTCTCAGATCTTTCAACCCTTAATATTCTGAAGCCCTTAGGAAAAACTGTGACACTGTTTATGTCCTCATTCAACTTAGTTTCTGTAATTGCTACTATATATGCCTTACTGTTGTGAATCCTATTTTTTAATTTTACTGTCTTACCAGCTAATCCATCGGCATTTATGTGATTACCTAATTGTGATTACCTAATTGTGTTTACGGGAAAGAGCCCAAAGCTCGTATCTTTCCGTCTCCTGATCGGTTCCATTTTACACTTAGTGATACTTATCATACCTGTCCTTAAAACTATGGATTGAGATAGCATTAACTACCTCCTCGCTTAGCCAATTCCAATTATCAACTACTCTTACACTGAAAAAGTATTTCCTTACATCCTGCAAAGAAGTTTTCTTATGAAGCTTCAAACTATGACCTCTAGTTCTAGAGCCAGCCATATCAAAATATCAATCCCTATCCACTCTATCATAACCATGAAGGAATTTAAAGACTGTCACCATATCCCCCCTCACTCTTCTAGCTTCGAGTGATGGTAAGTCTAATTCCCTCAGCCTCTCATCATAACTGAGATTGCGTATTTCTGGCACCAGTTTCGTGGCATGTCTTTGAACTTTTTCAAGCTTAGCTATGTGCTTTTTCAAGTGCGGATTCCAAAAGGGGGCTGCATATTCCAGTTTTGGCCTCACATAGGTTACATAAATATTTCTGAACATTTCCTTGTCCATGTGCCTGAAGACTACCCTTACATTTGATAAGAATGCATATGCTGCCCTTACTATGCCATTTATATGTATTTCTGGAGACAAATCCGCCGGTATGTTTACTCCTAGATCTCTCTCATTTTCTGTCTCTTGAAGTTGTACTCCAGCCACCGAGTAGTCAAGCTTGGGCCTTCTTGCACTTGTACCCATTCTCACTACCTTACATTTTGAAGTATTGAATTTCATTAGCCACTTTTCTGACCAC
The DNA here is from genome assembly GCA_037179515.1 of Halocaridina rubra. Lineage (NCBI taxonomy): Eukaryota > Metazoa > Arthropoda > Malacostraca > Decapoda > Atyidae > Halocaridina > Halocaridina rubra. The sequence continues at coordinate 124,052 of JAXCGZ010000095.1, read as the reverse complement.
TCATGCAGATTATTTAGATCCTCCTGAAGTTCTCTACCATTGTTCTCGTTTTTTACTTTCTTCACAATCTTTGCATCATCTGCAAACATATTCATGAATGAATTTACAGACTCTGGTAGGTCATTTACATATACAAGGAATAAAAGTGGCCCTAAAACTGAACCCTGTGGAACTCCACTACTAACTCTTCTCCATTCAGACACTGAGTGTCTTACTCTAACCCTCTGTTCCCTTCCTTCTAAGTATGTTTTTATCCATTCCAAAACATTTCCACCTATTCTAGCCATTGATTGCAGCTTCCTAATAAGTCTCCCATGCGGAACAGTGTCAAACGCTTTCTGGAAGTCTAGGAATATGCAATCTGCCCAGCCCTCTCTTTCCTGTAAGATTTGGCTTACCTCATCATAAAATTCTAATAAGTTTGTTACTGTTGATCTACCTTCTCTGAAGCCATGTTGCCTCACTGACAAAAAGTTGAAGGATTCCAAGTGAAGAGAGATATGTTTCCTTAGTAGTTTCTCCATAACTTTGCAAACTATGCTGGTCAAGGAAACTGGTCTATAGTTCAGAGCCGTATCCCTCCTTCCCTTTTTGAAGATAGGTATCACATTTGCTTGTTTCCAGCATCTTGGAATCTCCCCCAACTCCAGTGACTCCTTAAATATGATACTTAGTGCCACTGATATTGTGTTTGCGCATTTTTTAAGCACATGAGGGGATATGTCATCAGGACCTGTAGCTTTATGAACATCTAAATCCATCAGCGCTTTGCATACCTCTGTGGCTGTAAGGTTGATGTTCTCTAATACCGGCCCTTGAGCTTCTATCACTGCAATCTGAGGGGGTGGGGTATTTTCTACTGTAAATACTGACTGAAACTCCTTGTTCAATTCTTTGCAGATCTCTTCATCCGTCTCAGTGATGCTTCCATTCGCTCTCTTTAGCCTTAAAACCTGTTCTTTTACCTTCAGTATAACAGTCTTTATGAGGCCCCATCCCCTGATCTTCTATCATTATCTCCCCTTTGTCTAGAAGAACTCTGAAATTATTTTTTTTTCTTTTTCATTTCTTTCCTCATTTAACCTTCTAGCCTCTTGAAACAAGTTTTTGATCCTTTCCATCTCTTCCTTTGTTCTGTATCATCTAATGAACACTTTTTTGAAGTCTTGAAGGTTTTTAAGACTTTTTTTCCTCATCAATATTTCCCTACATGTGTCCCCTCTCTTAAAGGCTACTTTTGTTGGTCTCTGTTTACTCTTCCTAGAATGTTTACCTAGTTGGTGAATGTTTACAATATCCTCAGGACCACAAACTACTCCAAGCTTTCTTATCAGGTCTACAACCCTAGCTTTATTTTCTTCAAGTCTTCCCTGCCATGTTGGCTCCTGTCATTCGCTTATGCCTGTAATTACCACTGTCTTCTCTTTATTAAGTGCCTGTTTAATCAGTGGATTTGCCCTTTCCATCACAACGTTTTTAATTTTTTGATTACTGTTTCTTTATATGTCAACTGTTTGTATGTTTTCCAATGCCACCACCTTCACAGCTTCTTTTACTGCCACATTCCCTTTTTGTGCATCAGCAAAGGAAGTTATCATGGCATCATGATTTGTATTCAGCTCCTGAAACTTTTTTCTAAACTGTTCGATGTTTTCCTTAATCTGGACATTTCAAGCTGCAATCTCATCTCTCTCAGAAGAGAGCAGTGAACTAACATTTAATTCATACATCAGGTTGTCATTCAACTGTTTGTTGTAATCTTCTTGTTAAGAAATTCCAGTTTCTAGTTCACTATTTTCACCTCCTAGCTTCTTTATTCATCTTTCTAGTTCTTTTCTCTCTTGCCCTTGTGATTTATTTGCTTCCTCCAAAAATCTTATTTCCTCTCTGAATTTTTCATTCTTTTTCATTTTTCTATCCATATTTCGAATTTTATCATGAAGGTTTATAACCAGTGTCTCTAATTCCTTGACTCTGTTTTAATCTCCTAACAGCTACTCCTCCTCCTGCTACATCCTCCAGAGATCCTCTACCACCCCTCCCTCGATCATTGGATGGAGGGTTAGGGATATAGATGGCTTCATTATGATGTTTTCCCTTTCACTGGATAGAAAGGTAAGAAAATAAGAGAGAGAAAAACTTCAATATAAGCTTCACACAGAATTTCTATTCTTTCATATGAATACTATTTAGTTACCCAATTCACCTCTTTTCTGGTAACACAAATTCTAACTTAAAATTTTACTTTGGTAATTTGAGAAAAAAAAAATACAGAACAAAAACCCACTTGAAGGAAAATTTGAATTTGTATCTGAGAAAACACCCACCTGTTTCTGCTGTATATTCTTCTTAACTGATAAACTGGTCATTTCAGAAAAAAAATATCAATTGCTAACCAAGGTATGTTATCACAGGATCAGACTTTAAATCTAACTCAATTTATACAAAATAAAAAATTATTAAAGAGAGCAAAGCAAAAAGAAAATATAATACAGCTGTGCTAATTAGCAACTTAACTCAGTATTGTTGACAGGTGTATTTTTCGTATTTATTTAATTATTCCAGTATTTCGTGTATCAAACTAAGTATCAAGTTAATATAAATGGGAAGGATATCGATTTTAACAATATATGGAATCACAAGACCAGGTAAATGGCTGTAAGAGCTCTCCCCAATTTACACAAAATATTAGGTAGTGTTATATGATGTCTTCACCTCTGGCAACTCTTCTATATTTCCTTTAAGGCAGGACAGGACAGATTCTTCTTTTTCCCCTCTCAAAAGTATTCTCGGTTTTTTCTTTTAATATTTTGGAGGGTTTCATTAACTACAAATATAATTTTTTTACTCAAAATGCTCTGCAGAATCTCTTATTCAGGGAAATTTTGTTTAAGTTTTATTCTTTAGTTCTGGTCAATTACAAACAAAAGGAAAAATTCGAGAGATACTGATTGTGTGTGTTCTAATGCCCACTGAATGTGTATGGCGGATAGGTGTGAGGGGAGTTGCCATGTGATGAAGCGGAGGGGGGTAAACCAGTTGCGGCTGTCGGGTCTCATTGTTGAATATCCTTGCCCACTGTGACAGAGTGTTTCGCTCAAAGTAACCAAAGGCTGTTAGATGCCTTATTAATTAATTTAGTAACTTGACTGTTATTTTCTAACTAAAAAAATTAATTCCCACTTCTTGACTTTTGCAGATTATGATTATTTGCAATTTATATTTTAGCTTATAGCTAATTTTAAATATACCTTATTTACTCTTTTTGTACGTGTAGGAGTATAGTCCCGATTTAAAGGCTGCTCCTATTTTTCGTCTGCTACGAGCCAAGAACATTCTGGAGATTGTTTACCAGTAACCTAACTTTTTATTATTATTCTCGTTTTATTTTATTTGCTTCCACTTGTTGCACCTAAAAATACTGTCTCTCCCTTGCATCTCTGCTATAAATGCCTGCCAGGGACCACCACTAAAATAGTCCTTAAATTATATCAGAGCCAGTTACTGCTCTAGAAAATGTATCCTACAGACGAACTCACCAGTAGGGACAATAAGGCGTCCTCCTTTGGCGCTAAAACTTCGAAGAGGCAACATCTCGCCTGAGCAGTCTTAAGTTTATTTCAAACCTTATTTACGTGGCATCTTCACAGGAATTCATCTAGCACAACAAGGTGAGGGATAGTGTATGGTAAAGCTCGTGGGTCAAACAAATTGGTTTATTTTCGAGAATTAGTTACATTCGTTACTGGCTAAATCTTACGGATTTTTATTCTCAGATTCCATTCCCATACACACAAAATTTTGTAGATTGCCAAACTGGAATCTCACATGCCAAAGTTAATTCCTTAACCTGTAAATTACAGCTGATATACATTGCTAAGAAGTTTCTTTTCATTGAATGTGATAAACGAAAATCTCATCCTCTGAAGACTGGTTATGAGCCCGTAAAAATCTATCTCTTTTCCTAATAAATTCTAATTTCATTTTACCTCTTTCTATCATTGTAAATAAAGTGTTTTACGTCAAAACCTAGTCAATAAAGCTATTTGCTATACAAATTGCAAATAATTAAAAGGTAGTTTTACCCTGTTGGCTTTGCAAATATTTCCTGTTAACCACAATTTAATGAATGCATACTGTATTTATCTTGCTAATTCTTCATATGTTGGGGATAAAGTGTTTTGAGTTATAAGTTGCAAATACCTCAAAAGGTGGTTTTGCACCCTTTTTTTTCATTGCAAACAGTTCTTGATAACCAAAAGTGAATGAATACTGTATTTATCTCGTAGATTCTTCCTTTATCCTAAATAGAGTGTTTTACCATATTAATTGTTAATCAGTAATAAGCATTGCAACTTTTGTGGTTACACACAATTTGAGGAATACATACAGTACTGTATTTGTCTTGCTTATTCTTCATTTATTGTGAATAAATTGTTTTCCTTTAAAACCAGTAAAGAATTAATGGTTTTGTATGCTATTATGGTAGCATAAATATTGCTGGTTAGCTGTGAATAACCAATATATTTTTATCCAGTAGAATGACATTGGAAACTCATTATATGTGTGCTCATGCTTTCAGTTTCCCATTATAAACAGTGTGTCATTTCTGTTTCTGAAATTGCAGTGTCCTGTATTCTACTCTGCCTGTGTGACAGAGGTAATCGTCGAGTTGAGGCCAAAGTCTTGGCATACGTCCGTGGTGCTGGGAAACGAAATCGTGCTCACCACCTCCGGGATTCGAGGCAGCATTTCATAAAATTTAATTTGAGAAATTTAATTCAATTCTTTTAATGTCATTGCATTTCCAAAATTAAAAGAAAGTTGAATTCTGAGTTTCATTTAACCGACTAATGGTAATAGAGACGGGGTGTTCAAGTACAAATATCTGTCCTGTCTGTTTGTGAGCTCTTAACCGAGCTCGGTACTTTGAGTCCCCTTAGCAAAACAGAATCTTAACAACACTCTAGCATCCTAAACCCCAACAAGATTGGCGCCCGAACAGGGACCCGAACAGACAGACTGATTTTATAAATTTATTTTTATTTTGCTTTTTAACATTGCACATGAAACCCGATTACCATTGGCTCGATTATTGAAATGAATGAATCATAGGCTGCACGAAAATTTTCACGCTAGAGACGTTGCGGATAATTTTTTTTTTTTTTTTCAATATTAATTATGGTAACTAATAGTTTCTTGTTTCCCATGTGGTAAACAATATTTCAGGAAATCTACATGAGATTATGAGGTAACAGACTTAAGAAATTTTGCATGACGAGAAGACGTGTTATTTAAAATTTCATTTATTTGCGTGATAAGATTGAGTTTTAAAGCATTCGTGTTTTATATATCCGTTAAAGGGTGATACTTGTTAGGAATTGTTTATATTTCCTTGGGATTTAGGAATTGGGAGAAAGCATATTAGTTTGCTTATAATTGTGTTTTATATTCAAGCATTGACTGCTCATAGATTGGAAGAAAGATTTTGGTGTCATTTATCGAGCCTAGGCTAAGCCTTTCATGTGTCTGAGTTGTCACTTGAAAATAAATTTTCTCATTACTAGTAGAAATGTGTAATCTGGCTGCCTAGTAAGCTGTTAGCTTATCGTTGGTGTATTTTGCATAGGATATGTACCCTTTTGGCAACACTCCAGAATTTTACTTACGACATTTTATTTGTGGGTACTGCCATATATGCGCTCATACGCAGGCACGACCGCTATACTGTACTTGTTCGTATTACTTACGACATTTTATTTGTGGGTACTGCCATATATGCGCTTATACACAGGCACGACCGCTATACTGTACTTGTTTGTACTCTCAGGCACTGGGTGCTAGTCGGTAAGATTCGTTGTTGCTCATTCCTTTCATTTGCACCATAACTGCAGGTACTGCCACATATTGCTGTTAAGCAGGCACGACTGCCATTCTGTATTACCTGTGTTTCATGCACTGTTTTGCAACATTTTGTTGCTGTTGCACTTGATTGTGTTGCTCATTCCTTTCATTTGCACAATAACCGCAGGTACTGCCACATATTGCTGTTAAGCAGGCACGACTGCCATTCTGTATTACCAGTGTTTCATGCACTGTTTTGCAACATTTTGTTGCTGTTGCACTTGATTGTGTTGCTCATTCCTTTCATTTGCACAATAACCGCAGGTACTGCCACATATTGCTGTTAAGCAGGCACGACTGCCATTCTGTATTACCAGTGTTTCATGCACTGTTTTGCAACATTTTGTTGCTGTTGCATTTGATTGTGTTGCTCATTCCTTTCATTTGCCCCATAACTGCAGGTACTGCCACGTATTGCTGTTAAGCAGGCACGACTGCCATTCTGTATTGCCAGTGTTTCATGCACTGTTTTGCAACATTTTGCTGCTGTTGCACTTGATTGTATTTTGAGTCACTTTTATGGTGAGATTTTGAGATCACCTTTACGTTTAAGTTTGAATTGTTGTGTTGAATTTTTTTTTCTCTCCTTGGTGTTATGTGGTTCTTTCATTTTTTTTTCTACTACTGTATTGTAGAGATTTGTTTTTTTTGTGTGGTTGTTTTGGCACTTCGTTATTGACTGTTTAGGAAACAAACATGGAAACCATCAAAACATTCGATGAGGAGCGTTACCTGGACATAATGATTGCTAGGGGTGAGAAATACGGTTTTTCCCCAAGACAGAAGCTCTTCGAATGGGCTCATGAGAAGATGGTTGAACGCCGAGATATGCTGGAGAAGAGAGCAAGTGATGAGGCACAAGCACAACGTGATCATGAGCTTGCGCTTGCTCGGCTTCGAGCGGGAGTCCCAGACAGTAGTCCTTTATCCGGAAATAGAGATTACAGGAACGGGAAGCACAAGAACCCCTCGCAGAACTTCAATCGTCCAGCTCATCCTCCTCACACTCCTAAGCCTTATTACGGCCATGCACCCACACTCAAGAAGGATGACCTGGTAAGACCTAAGCCTCAGCAGTTAAGAGGCAAAGGCCATTACTCTGCTCCACCTTCCCAGGATTTTCAGCCAAACTCTAAGAGCCACCACGCTCCCTCACACAGCGGTGGCCCACATAGCCGTCTGGCCACTCACTCAGCCCATGTTGTGGAAACAGGGCCAGAAAGGGCCAATGAGGATAATGCCGAGGAACCACCACACAAACTTGCCAATGTGGAATTCATCGAATATGATGATCTGAAAATGATCCCAAAATGCCTAGAAACCATAAATGGTGTGGAAGCTGAGATAGCCCTTGACACAGGGACCAATGGCATACTTGTTGACGAGAGATTCGTGAGGGATGAAGATTTTACCAGCAAAGTCGTTCGGGTGTGGGTTACTGAAGGAACACCCCAAATACGACGCTGCTGTGTCATTATTCTGGATTGCAAATACTACAAGGGAAAAGCCCCAGCTGTGGCAATGATTGGGCTTATGTACCCTGTCTTGATGGGTCGTGCACTGAACCTAGTTCCTACTTTCCAGGCCGACCTCTACCATAAGGACGTTTCTTGTTATAACTTCCCTCGGGGGAAGTCACATGAAGCCATTTCAGCAGCAACTCCTGGCCTCGATGCCAAGAATTTGGACGATTCTCTGACTGACTCCGTTGAGTCTGCCGCAGTTAGTAAACGTAATGTGGAACACGGAGAGTTTACCCCTCCTTTACCAGATGATGCACCTCTAGAGCCATTGAAGTCCCGTCCAGACTTTGCCAAATTGCACCAAGACTGCCCCAGCCTCAAACGCTGGATGCAGCAGGCCAACGAGGGAAGGACCTTCACGGTGAGAGGAGGAGGCCAGATCACTTACGCCCTTGAAGATGGAGTACTTCGTAGGCATGTGACTAAAGATGGCCACACCTTTAAACAGTTGGTGGTGCCCGCTTCCTTGCGCCGCCAGGCTATGTATGTGGCACACCATTTACCTCTGAGTGGACACAGAGGCAAAGCAAAAACTCGGCACGTCCTTCAGAAGGCTTTTGCATGGCCAAACATGTACACCGAGGTAGACAGATATGTAGGCTCCTGCCCTGTCTGTCAATCCACCTCAACGGCACCGGTACCGAAAGTTCCCCTGGGGATAACTAAGCTCTCAATGAAGCCATTTTCCAAGGTCGCTATTGACATACTAGGTCCTATTAATCCAGCTTCGACCACGGGGAAACAATTCCTCCTGGTATATGTTGACCTGGCAACAAGGTACCCAGATGCAGTGCCACTGTCTTCTATCACAACTGAAGCAGTCGCTCATGCCCTATTTGAAATCTGCTCCAGGGTTGGCTTTCCTGAGCAGGTCACTTCTGACAATGGAAGTCAGTTTACAAGTAGGCTCTTTGAGGCTTTCTGTAACCTTTTAGAAATGAAGCATATTCGTACGAGTGTCTATCATGCCCAATCAAATGGAGCATGCGAACGCTATAACGGGACATTGAAGCGATGTTTGCGCAAGCTAGTGATAGATATACCTAGGCAGTGAGACAAGTACGTCCCTGCTGCACTGTTCTCCTTCAAAGACACGCCCCACGACACTACTGGATACTCGCCTTTCGAGCTGATTTATGGTCATAAGGTCAGAGGCCCAGTAGAATTCTTGGCAGAATGTTGGGATTCACCTACCATCGAAGATGACGATAGGGACATTCATGAGTATATTTTGAAGTTTTCGTCTCACCTCAAAAAGGCTTGGAAAACTGCACAATTAGCCATTAAGGGTCACCAGCAGACTGCCAAGCTCCTCTTTGACAAGCGTGCGCGGCGTCGTGCCCTGACACCCGGAGATCGAGCTCTGTTACTTCTTCCAACAGATACCTGCAAGCTAATGCTACGCTGGAAAGGACCGTACACTGTGGTACACCGGGTGACCCCTGACAATTATGTGCTAAATGTTGATGGCAATAACCGGAAATACCACATTAACCAGCTGAAGCTTTATTGTGAGGACCCGGAGGCCCACAGGGATCCTGAGTTGGCGCTCCCAGCAACCCCTATAGATGCCCCCAGCATCAACAGAACCTCCGAGGCTGCAGCAACACAGGTGCTCCATTATAGCCACCCCTTACTTCCTATATTGGAATACTCCACCCTTGCAGTGGAGACAGACTTACGGGAGTGGAGTTTTTCAGAAGAAGCCCCTCTGGCCGCAGCCACCGCCCTTGCAATTGAAGACATAAGCTTAGCTTTTGATGATGGTAAGGATCCTGCCATTCCCACACACCGAAAAGAAAGTGTGAGTAATTGCATTATTAACTCCAGACTGCAACCGAGTCAACGGGAACATCTGAACAAGCTATTAGAGGACTATGAGAACGTCTTCAACAACCTCCCAGGCATTACCACTACCCTTGAGCATCATGTTAGATTGACTGACCCAGAGCCATTTCGGCATTCCTATGGTCTTCCCCACCAGCTGTCCTTACGGCTGAAGGAAGATCTTGACACTTGGGTCCGCCTCGGAATAGTTGAAAAGAGCATTTCGCCTTGGTGTTCGCCGTTACTGGCAGTGCGTAAGCGAGATGGCAGTCACAGGTTCTGCCTTGACTGTCGTAAGCTTAATTCCCGTACCATCTTTGATGGAGAGCCCATTGCTGACGCCGAGCATATTTTCTCATTGCTTTCCCAAGCCCGTTACCTGTCCAAGTTGGATCTGGCCAGTGGATTTTGGCAAGTCCCGTTGAGCGAGACTACCAAGCCTCTTACAGCCTTTTCTATGAGATATGGTCTATACCAGTTCAGGGTCATGCCTTTTGGTATGGTAAATGCCCTTGGCTGCTTCTGCAGACTCATGAGGATAGTACTACAGGATCTCGACAATGTTTCATGCTTTATAGACGACATCCTGGTGCATTCTCAGGATTGGTCATCGCACCTCGAGACTCTCCGCAGAGTTCTCACTCGTATGAACCAGCATGGACTTCATTTAAAGCCTTCCAAATGTGAGATTGGTTTCACACAATTGCAGTATCTCGGCCACGTGGTTGGAGAAGGAGTTATGTCCCCTTTACATGACAGGGTACAAGCTATTAAGGATATGGAGAAACCTGCTACAGTCACTCAACTGAGATCATTCCTGGGTAGTGTCGGCTACTACCAACGGTTCATTCCACACTTTAATACTATCGCTGCCCCTTTGCAGCAAATGACCTCCTCAAAGCAAAGTAAATCCTCCCCTGTCCAATGGACAGATGAAGCGGAGAGAGCATTTTTCAAGCTCCGAGAAGCATTGGCGGGTGAGCCAGTATTACAACTGGTAAACCCTGATTTTCCATTTATCTTGCAGACCGACGCCTCAGACGAAGGCCTGGGTGCCGTGTTCTTGCAAGCCCGATCAGACAACTCAGCAGAAGTAGCTCCAGTGCAATATGCAAGCCGCAGGCTTTGCTCTGCAGAGCGAAATTACTCCACCGTGGAGAAGGAAGCTCTAGCTGCATATTGGGCCATAAAGAAATTTGAAGTCCATCTGTATGGCCAACATTTTACACTGAGAACTGACCACCGACCTCTCCTATATTTACAGACTGCAGACAAGCTAAATCCTCGCCTGAAAAGGTGGGCACTTTACCTGAATCTTTTCAAATTCACTGCCCAACATGTTCATGGCAAGGACAATGACCTTGCTGATCTACGAAGTCGACGGTCGTTACCCTCAAATGAGGAAGCTGGTGCTGTTAGCCTAAATTTGACTAGTCAGTCAAGATTACTTCTCTGATGTGTTGTTTATTTTTTATGTTTATCTTTTATGTCTTTAATACTGTACTGTACTTGTTTATTTTAGCGTACAAACGTTATTCCTGATGGAAGACGAAAAAGATGAAGAATAATTCTTTGTTAGTAGTTTTATATTTCCCTTTGTGGGACTTTGAAAGCCAGAACATGGCGGAAACATTTTAGTTTAGTGTTGAATAGCTAAAACTGTTTTAAATCCAGTCGCCAATGTTAATGACGACGTGGTTCAAATTTTTAATTTGCGTATACTGTATTTTTTTTGTATATTATATTATTGCCTTCTTGCATGTGAAGCATACATAAACTTAAATGTTGATATTCATTGATATCTAATTGTAATTTAATTTTCTTGACATTTGAATTTGATCACATTTCCCTTATGTTTTGCATGTCGTTTAATGTTTTGTTTACAAGACTTGTTCACTTTTCCTAATAGTATGATATGTTCCAGTGGTGGATCCCATTCTTATTGTTCATTTGTTCTTTTCCATGAAAAGGATATCTCATCCCTCATAATAACACTGAAGTCACCGTAACTTCCTCTGTTCTTTTTTCACCTTCTGTAGTAGAATTTTGCTAAATCAATATTCTCTAGAAAGGGCCTTTGTGACAGAGTGTTTCGGTCAAAGTAACCAAAGGCTGTTAGATGCCTTATTAATTAATTTAGTAACTTGACTGTTATTTTCTAACTAAAAAAATTAATTCCCACTTCTTGACTTTTGCAGATTATGATTATTTGCAATTTATATTTTAGCTTATAGCTAATTTTAAATATACCTTATTTACTCTTCTTGTACGTGTAGAAGTATAGTCCCGATTTAAAGGCTGCTCCTATTTTTCGTCTGCTACGAGCCAAGAACATTCTGGAGATTGTTTACCAGTAACCTAACTTTTTATTATTATTCTCGTTTTATTTTATTTGCTTCCACTTGTTGCACCTAAATATACTGTCTCTCCCTTGCATCTCTGCTATAAATGCCTGCCAGGGACCACCACTAAAATAGTCCTTAAATTATATCAGAGCCAGTTACTGCTCTAGAAAATGTATCCTACAGATGAACTCACCAGTAGGGACAATGAGGCGTCCTCCTTTGGCGCTAAAACTTCGAAGAGGCAACATCTCGCCTGAGCAGTCTTAAGTTTATTTCAAACCTTATTTACGTGGCATCTTCACAGGAATTCATCTAGCACAACAAGGTGAGGGATAGTGTATGGCAAAGCTCGTGGGTCAAGCAAATTGGTTTATTTTCGAGAATTAGTTACATTCGTTACTGGCTAAATCTTACGGATTTTTATTCTCAGATTCAATTCCCATACACACAAAATTTTGTAGATTGCCAAACTGGAATCTCACATGCCAAAGTTAATTCCTTAACCTGTAAATTACAGCTGATATGCATTGCTAAGAAGTTTCTTTTCATTGAATATGATAAACGAAAATCTCATCCTCTGAAGACTGGTTATGAGCCCGTAAAAATCTATCTCTTTTCCTAATAAATTCTATTTCATTTCACCTCTTTCTATCATCGTAAATAAAGTGTTTTACGTCAAAAACTCGTCAATAAAGCTATTTGCTATACAAATTGCAAATAATTAAAAGGTAGTTTTACCCTGTTGGCTTTGCAAATATTTCCTGTTAACCACAATTTAATGAATGCATACTGTATGTATCTTGCTAATTCTTCATATGTTGGGGATAAAGTGTTTTGAGTTATAAGTTGCAAATACCTCAAAAGGTGGTTTTGCACCCTTTTTTTTCATTGCAAACAGTTCTTGATAACCAAAAGTGAATGAATACTGTATTTATCTCGTAGATTCTTCCTTTATCCTAAATAGAGTGTTTTACCATATTAATTGTTAATCAGTAATAAGCATTGCAACTTTTGTGGTTACACACAATTTAAGGAATACATACAGTACTGTATTTGTCTTGCTTATTCTTCATTTATTGTGAATATATTGTTTTCCTTTAAAACCAGTAAAGAATTAATGGTTTTGTATGCTATTATGGTAGCATAAATATTGCTGGTTAGCTGTGAATAACCAATATATTTTTATCCAGTAGAATGACATTGGAAACTCATTATATGTGTGCTCATGCTTTCAGTTTCCCATTATAAACAGTGTGTCATTTCTGTTTCTGAAATTGCAGTGTCCTGTATTCTACTCTGCCTGTGTGACAGAGGTAATCGTCGAGTTGAGGCCAAAGTCTTGGCATACGTCCGTGGTGCTGGGAAACGAAATCGTGCTCACCACCTCCGGGATTCGAGGCAGCATTTCATAAAATTTAATTTGAGAAATTTAATTCAATTCTTTTAATGTCATTGCATTTCCAAAATTAAAAGAAAGTTGAATTCTGAGTTTCATTTAACCGACTAATGGTAATAGAGACGGGGTGTTCAAGTACAAATATCTGTCCTGTCTGTTTGTGAGCTCTTAACCGAGCTCGGTACTTTGAGTCCCCTTAGTAAAACAGAATCTTAACAACACTCTAGCATCCTAAACCCCAACACCCACCTACCTTGTCGGTGACCCAAGCAAGGTGGGAGGGGAAGAGACGTGGTAACTTTTTATCCCCAAGGAGCTGAGAGGAATGGTTGAAGTGTGTGGGGATCGTGGTGAATACAAATTTCTTGGCTCGGCCACACCCCTTACAAGTAGGAATGAGGCATGTAATTACCTAATTGTAAATTTCTAATTGTGCCTACGGGAATGAGTCACAAGCTCGTAACCTCACGTCTCCTGCTCGGTTCTATTTTGTACTTAGTGATACTTATCATACTTGTCCTTAAAACTATGGTTTGGGTTAGCATTAGCTACCTCCTTGCTTAGCAAATTCCAGTTATCAATTACTCTTTCACAAAAAATGTACTTCCTTACAGCCTGCAAAAAAGTTTTCTTACGAAGTTTCAAACTATGACCTCTAGTTCTAGTGCCAGCCATATCAAAATATCGATCCCTATCCACTCTGTCATAACCATGCAGGAATTTAAAAACTGTAACCATATCCCCCTCAATCTTCTAGCTTCGAGTGATGGTAAGATTCCCTCAGCCCCTCATCATAACTGAAATTGTGTATTTCTGGCACCAGTTTCATGTTGTCTTTGAATTTTTTCAGCTTAACTACGTGCTTTTTCAAGTTTGGATTCAAATGGGGGCTGCATATTCAAGTTTTGGCCTCACATAGTGCTACACTTCCTGTGTAAGTAGGTATATTAATCAATAGGTATATACTACAGACTTCTTGTGTTACTTTCTATTTCTAATTTTCATCCATGGCAGCACTTTCTAGCACATAAATTTCAGTAATGGGCCTCTCATACGCACCTGTTGCTGTTCTCACATCTACACAACGTACCAACCCATTGATTTCTAGGAACATTGTCTTGCTTCAGTAGCACTAAGTCTCCTATCTTAAGATTAGGATGTGCTTTCATCCATTTTTTGCACTCTTGTAAGGTGGGTAGGTACTCCTGTAACCACCTATGCCAGAAAACGTCTGCTAAATATTGCAGCTGTTTCCATCAGCGCCGATATGCATCTTTTTTGTCAAACTTCCCAGGGGGTAACACAAGACCTCCTCTCAGCATCAGCAGGTAATTGGGTGTCAAAAGTCTTTCATCTATAGGATCATCAGATAACTTGGTGATAGGCCTACCATTTATAATACCCTCAACAATGGTCAGCAAAGTTACAAAGGTTTCGTCATCCGTGACTTGTAGTTTCATCACCCCTGCCAACACAGATCTTATGGTTTTAATTTGCCTCTCCCAGACACCACCTATGTGAGAGGCTCCAGGGGGATTAAACTTCCAAGAGACTTCCCTTTTCAACAGATGCTCATGGATCTGATTCTGGCTCCAATCCTCTATGGCAAGACGAAATTCATTCTGAGCTCCAATAAAATTAGTGCCATTATTAGACCAAATTTCCTTTGGTTCTCCCCTTCTAGCCATGAATCTCTCCAGTGCACTGATGAAGCTATCTATGTCAAGAGAATGTGCCAATTCAATATGCATAGCTCTGATAGCAAGGCAATTAAAGATGCAGCCATACCTCTTTACCTCTGAGAGTGCTCTTCTCACAATGAATGGGCCAAAGTAATCCACTCCCACTCTGGTTAAAGGGGGTTCATATGGGGTAACCCTAGCTTCTGACAAATTGGCCATCTGCTGGATTTCTGTTTTACCTCTCAGCTTCCTACAGATAATACACTGGTGCACTATCTTCTTTACTAGTTTCCTTCCTTTAATTATCCAATATCGTCTCATGGTGTCTGCCAGTACACACTCTACTCTGGCATGTCCTGCCTTGCTGTGGTAATCCTCTATGATGAGCTTTGAGATTGGGTGATCACTTGGCAATATAAACTGATGCATAGTGCAATACTCTTGTCTTAATTTTGTTAGTCTTCCTCCAACCAACAAAAGACCTGAGGTTGACTTCTTGGGATTCAATTTACTAATCTTCCTTTCATCTAAAAGTGTATTCGGGGTATGTCGAATGATAGCTTCTTCAGCAATTCTCATCTCATCTGCTACTAGTTGTCCCCTTTGATATGGTTTCTTTCTAAGTATTTGACGTAGTCTTTGAAACCAAGCAACCGCTTTCTTCAGTCTATGCCATGAGGAGTAATGACTCAGGAATCAGCTTGTATGGTCATCTAGAGTATCAATGGCATACACTACTGGGGATGGCATTACTTTAGCCATCCTTTCTAATTCTTCACACTTAAATGAAGGCTGCCCAGGCCAAGTACTTCTATTTTGATATAGAAAACTAGGTCCCTTTATCCAATGTTCATCACTAATAAGTTCACATGCTGTCATCCCTCTGGATGCATCATCTACAGGATTCTCAGTAGTGGATACATATCTCCACTGTGTTTTTGTGGCGTGATCCAAAATCTATGCCACTCTATTGGCAATGTAAGTTTGAAACCTCTTTGCTGTACTCTGTAAATACCATAACGCAATAGTGCTATCTGTCCAAAAAATAGATTTTTCTAATATTATTTCCAACTCTTCTTGTTGAAGTTTGTCTAATCTAACTGCTTCTAGTGCTCCAGCCAACTCTAAGCGTGGAATGGTGGAACCCTTTAAAGGTGCAAGTCTAGATTTTGCCATCATGAGATAAATAGAGATAGTTCGATCCTCAAAAACAGTTAATAAATATGAAACAGCCCTATAGCCATACTCTGAAGCATCACAAAAATGATTCAACGGGGCTGTCCTTACAAGTTTGTTATTTGGTACAACACATCAAGGAATCCTGAACTCCTCAATAATAGGCAAGTCATTCAGCCACCGGCCCCAGTGTTCCTCCAAGTCTCTTGGAAAGGACTTGTCTCATCCTTTTTCCAGCCTGCACAATTGCTTGAATAACCTTCTTGCCTGTAGCACAAATGGACTCACATATCATAAGGGATCATACACCGTGCTGAGTGTGTTAAGTACTCCTCTTTTTGTTCTTGGTTTATCTCTTACCTGCACGTCACACCTGAAACAGTCAGACTCAATGTCCCACAGCATACCAAGTGCAAGCTCTGTGGCAGCTTTTCCATGCTGACATCCAGGGTGGAGAATGATTTTCCCTATCTGTCTCTAGGTATCCTGGTCATTAACTTTGGTGAGTTAGAAACATACTTTGTAAGACAAAAACGTCTCATAGCCAAGAGATGCATCACTGCAGTCCCCAGTGTCTTCACAGATTTCAAGCAGTCATCCACATAAAAATTATGAAGAATAGTGTCCAACACTGCCTGAGGAAATTCTTCTTTAAATTCTCTGGTTACTTGCTGAAGTGCATAGTTTGCACAGCTAGGAGTCCAAACCCCTCCAAAAAGGTGTGAAGTCATGTGGTATGTCATAATCTCACCTTCTGTATCATCTCCCTGAAACCACAGGAAATACAGCACATCTCAATCCTCTAGAGGAACTCTCACTTGCAAAAACATTGCCTCAGTGTCAGCTATGAAAGCAATGGCTCCCTGTCTAAATCTCAATAAGACTCCTATTAATTTAATTGCCAGGTCATGTCCTTGCCATACATGGTCATTTAGTGATGATTTTCCAAACTTTGCAGCACAATCAAATACAGTTCTAGTCTTATCAGGTTTCTTAGGATTGTGTACTGGGTGATGTGGGAAGTACCATACCTTGCCATCAGCTCTGCTCATGTCTTCCAGTGGCACCAAATTAGCATGACCTTTTTCTAAAAGTTCATGAGTTTCCTTTGTGTACCTCTCTTTCAGATTCCTATCTTTATCTAATTGCTTTCCCAACATCTGTAAGCGTCGTTCAACCATAGCATGGTTGTCAGGTAGGCAAGGTCTTTCTGCCGTAAAAGGAATATTCAATGCAAAGTGACCATTTATTAAAGACTGGTTCTTATCCCAGACTTCTAAACCTTTTAAGTCACTCTGAGACTTACCTGGTGTTTCGCAGTTGACTCCTTCCAGATCCCATAAGTTAAATAGGTCCTTCTCCATCACTGAAGTAGTGTGTACAAAATGAGAAGATCTCACTGTGGGCTTAAAAGGCTCAATAGGAATGTTAATGCCCCAACCTAATGGTGTATGAATGGCAAATGGCTCAACTGGTTGTCCCTTTTTTACTTCATCAGGTAGTAAGAGATTAGCACAATCCTGCCCTACTAGCAGGTGAACCTGATCTACCTCCAACTCAGGTAACCGTAGGTTCTTCAGGTGTGACCACCTTTCAATATCAAGTTAACTTGACAAGCCTGACAATCTAAATTCAATGTTGGCCTAACAGCTACTTCTTGTATATAAAAAGGTTTATGTGTGTTATCAAGATCAGATACAAGAAGAGTAATAACAGTTGAATTCATAGGCATTCTTGTCTGTGCAATAGTAGTGAGTTCCAACTGACGAGTTACACCTCTGGTTCCTAACTTTTTGCATAATTCTTCTGTGCAATATGTAGTATTTGTTACTGGGTCTAACAGTGCATATGTATCAACAACAATATTAGTATCCACACATCTGACTCTTGCTGGCACTATAGGAAGAGCAAGCCTACCACCTTGTCAGCAGGTGAAGTTCCTCACTCTGGGATTCATAAAACTATTCAGTGGTGTGTAGTTAGTAAACTGTGTTGCTGCTACTGGCATCCATGATTCTAATGTAGGAGTGTGTGTTGGTGCTTCCTGTATATAAGCAACATCATCTGCTGTCTTACTTGGGAGATGAAGATACTTGCTGTGTTTCCTTCCACAGCCTTCAACATTACAGATAAATTTTCTTGAACAATCTTTAGCAATGTGTCCCTGAGAAAAACAATTTACACAGAGACCCTTAGATTTTACAAGATTCCAACGGTCCTTTACTTTCATAGCTTTAAATTGTGAACAAGATATTACATAATGTTTTTGTCCACAACAAGGACACTTACCTCCTGTCCATTTCCTACTTTCTGGTCTAAATGTATCCTCAGTTACAGAAGCATTGACAGCAAAACTTTCACCCCTTCTCTTTGGAGCTCTGTTCATCTGATTCTTACCTTTTTCCTTTGTCTGATTCTTACTAACCAATTTTCCAAACACTGGATCTGAAGCCTCGTCAGCAACATCACAAATGAACTTCACAAGTTCTGTAAATTCTGCTCCTCTTCTATACTTTGAGTGAATCTCATGATTAACTTTTACCCACCTTGTCTGCAGACAATAAGGTAACTTTTCCACTATATTTAGCATATTGTCTCCACTTGCTAGCTGACTGATAGAGTGAATTTCCTTAAGGGGCTCAAGACAGCAAGCGAGCTCATCAGCAAACTCTCTAAGATCAGCTGATTCCTTCACATCTGGTCTATTGGTAATTGTTCTTACCCATTCACATGTAATATTATAAGGGTTTCCAAATATTTCTTCCAAAATTTCTAAAGCTCTTATATAGCCTTTTTCAGGACTTTTATAATAAGAGATGCCTTTTCTTTACAGTACTTTCCTAAGCAAGCCAGTTTTTTAGCTGCTGGGATTGACAAACACCCTATGCTATCCTTAAATGACCTTATGAATGGCCAATACTCCAAAGCATCACCACTAAATGGATGAATTTCTCCTCTAGGTACTTGAAGAGATTCTACTATAGACTGTTGCTGTGTTCGGGACAGATCCAACACCTGACTTGAGGCATCTACTAAAACAGATGCAGCTTTCTTTTCTGAATCTTCTATTTCAACATTAGAGGGGTCCACTGATACTCTTGAGGGTTTTCTCAGGTGCTCTTTAGGTGTACTTTAAAATATTGGAATTACACTGGTCACTTTTGGGCATCCCGGTGTATTCAGGGGTATGGTTACATTTGTGATGGGACCAAACCCTTCACTTTGCAGCTGGTGTTCTGAAGTTTCATCAAAATTAACTTCTTCCTTCAACTTGTTGAGTTCCTCCATTGATCTCTGTTATTTCCTCTTGAGCATCAGTTCACTCTCCAATTTTCCTTTTTTAAGTCATATAGTTGTTTTCCTTTTGCAATGATAGCTATCCGTTCTGCATTTCGAGCTATTGTGCTCTTGAAAATGTTTTCATTTCTTCTCTTAAGTCCTTATTCTTGCTTACAGGCAAGTATCTAGAAATTCTTTGAATGCCAACTGTTTCTCTGGCACAGCATTTTCTGGTATATCATCATCCAAAAACTCATTATCCTCTTGGCTCTTGTGACTAGGAAATAATGGCACCAAAAAATGGTATTATCAAAACTTGAAGTAGCAAAGGCTATTTATAGCTATTAATGAGTCTGACTGCCTTAGATGTGTGAGCAGTATTCTAAGCTGGGACACATAAGACCTTTATTGATTTTAAGTAACTGCTAAGAGGAAAAGTAATGACAGAAACAAAACAGAACCCCCAATTATTTGGATGAAGATTTAGAAATTTGGACTTTTTGATTCCTCCAAGACAAGACAAGTTAGAGGCTATATGAATCCCTAATATGTTGATAGAATTAAGAATGTAAATTTTGTTAGTTTCGAGGACAATAGGGTTATCAGGAGGAGAAGAATATAATGAGATAGCCATAAACTGTGACTTGGAGGCATTGAATTTAACTAAATTTTTAATACCCTACTCAGATTCCCTCTGCAAATTGGAGTTGAGAGTAGAAGAAAGAGTGATACGAGACTGATTATGAGTTGCAGATAAAGGCTGTGAAGAAACTGCAGAGGAAAAGTGAAGGGTAGAATCATCAACAAAGGCAAGAAGAAGAGAGGAAGATGGAGACTATAAAAGATTATTGATGAAAAGACAGAACAGAATTGGTGAAAGAACAGAGCCCTGTGGAGCACTACTGGCAAAAGAGAAAGACTTAGATGTCGCACCATCAACAACGACAGATATAAAATGGTCAGAAATAGAACTGGAAGTCAGAGAATAGAGAGAAGGGGTAAAACCATAGGCAGGAAGTTTGCCCATCAGAACCTTGTACCAGACTGTCAAATTGTCATCAACTTTCCTTCTTATAAGGAAGCCTTGGACCTTTGAATCTGAGCAGTACAGCAGTTCCTAGCTACAATAAAAGAAGAGTGAGTTAAATTGGAAGGTGAGGCTTGTTAAGACTGGTGTGCCCGATTCCTGGGCTGGGTAGCCATAGAGCAGGCATGGTCAAGCCAAGGTTTAGGGGAAGAGAAAGTTTTTGTAGAAGAGGGGATATATGTCTCCATTCCCGAGGTTATGATCTCGGCAACTTTTAGAGCTACATGATGAGGGTTGCAGGACCAAAAGCAGTAGTCATCCCATGGGAAGTCAAAGAGGAAGTTACGCAAAGATTCATGTTGTGTACGCTCAAAGTGCCAAAGGCAGTGCTGAGTATGAGGGATTGGTGGAGGGGGAGCAAAAATGGAAGAGATTCAGTTCACAGATTAGTCATATCTATTAAGAGGGGAAAGAACAGAATAAGAGTAGTTTGAATGGTTAGATCTAAGAAATAGGTCAAGAATGGTTGCTGTATTTTTATGTCAATCAGGAACAAGTGTAGGGTGTTTGATAAATTGCTCCAGATCATGAGTAATAGAGGAAGCAAGGCCTCACTTCCTCCCACATCAGTGTGAGAAGAATTAAGCCACTCATTGTGGTGTACATTGAAGTCTCCAATATAGAGAACTTCGCCATGTGGGTGAGAAGATAGCAAGGACTCACGGTACGAGGACAGATATTCAAAGAAAGACACAAACTTGGTGGAGTTTGGAGAACAGTAGCAGACCCAAAGGAATATAGTAGTATTGGAGAGATAGATTTTTAGCCAGAGAACATCAAAGTCAGAAGATTCAAAGTCCATGAGTCTTCAATGGGAGTGTTAGCGTTGCAGTAGGCACAGACCCCACCTTTGGAACGAAAACGAGTGATTACCTAATTGTGATTACCTAATTGTGTTTACGGGAAAGAGCCCAAAGCTCGTATCTTCCCGTCTCCTGATCGGTTTCATTTTAGACTTAGTGATACTTATCATACCTGTCCTTAAAACTATGGATTGAGATAGCATTAACTACCTCCTCGCATTCAGGGTATAGTGAGAGATTCGAAATGGGTCAGTGGAAGCATGGATAGATATCTGGGTTTCAAATAGGAGGAGGAGGTTAGGAAGGGAAGTACCCAAGTGCTGTTCCACAGACGTAAAATTAGTGTTCAGCCCACGAATTATAAGTTAGTGAAGAGTGAAAGAAGCAAATCTATTGGGAGATGCAAGGTTAAGGGCAGAACCATTACTACCACTAAGGGTGTCTGCCCTCAAGCCAATAGTGAAGTCAACAAGATCCCCGGAGATTTCTCGCACCATTCTATGCTGGGTACTGGGGGCCGTAAGCTGTGAACCTTCCATAAATAATAGCAAATATGAGGAAAAAAAGAGGGAAAAAAGGGACACTTGGAGAGATTTGTGACTTGTCAAATGTAATGGAATAGCAAGAGATGAGTACTGAATATGCCAGAATATTCAGTGATGTAGACATAAGGAAAGAACCGTCCTGAAGAAAGACTCAACCCAGTGCAGTCTGGACCAGTCCTAGATGTATCCTAATACAAATACAGTACAGTTATGCTGTGTATTTTCATGTAAAACCTGATAGCATACCTTTTCCTTGAACAACTCTTGGTACTGTGGCTTCTCTTGTGACCATGTTTTTTCTGTATATGTACTTTTAGCTTTCTTAGTTGGTAATGATTGGGAACAACAGATGTGACTTGATGAAATTATTATTACTTGAAGAGGTGTGCTCGAGTTGAGTCAATGTGGTCATATAGTTTTCTCCTCGTAGCATAATCTTCAAACTTTTGTTTATGGAGTTTCATTTCGGTCCCGTATTTCTATTGTAATATAGTACTCAAATAATAATGCATTCACATCCTCGCTAAATAGCGAAATCAACAATGATGACATAAAATTAAGTTAAAGTTTTGGCAGATGCTTATTCTCATACCCTCTGTTTGGAAAAACTTCATGTAAAGCACAGCCTTTGGTTTCCTTATTGTTCCCTCTCAGTTAAGAAACGAGTTAATCATTGAATTAATGTTATTTAGTTGTTTTAGATATTTTTTTAATGTTAGCATTTTCATTGTGATTACCTAATTGTTTTTACGGGAAGAGCCCAAAGCTCGTATCTTCCCGTCTCCTGATCGCTTCCATTTTATACTTAGTGATACTTATCATACCTGTCCTTAAAACTATGGATTGAGATAGCATTAACTACCTCCTCGCTTAGCCAATTCCAATTATCAACTACTCTTACACTGAAAAAGTATTTCCTTACATCCTGCAAAGAAGTTTTCTTACCAAGCTTCAAACTATGACCTCTAGTTCTAGAGCCAGCCATATCAAAATATCGATCCCTATCCACTCTATCATAACCATGAAGGAATTTAAAGACTGTCACCATATCCCAACTCAAATCTTCTAGCTTCGAGTAATGGTAAGTCTAATTCCCCCAGCCTCTCATCATAACTGAGATTGCGTATTTCTGGCACCAGTTTTGTGGCATGTCTTTGAACTTTTTCAAGCTTAGCTATGTGCTTTTTCAAGTGCGGATTCCAAAAGGGGGCTGCATATTTGAGTTTTGGCCTCACATAGGTTACATAAATATTTCTGAACATTTCCTTGTCCATGTGCCTGAAGGCTACCCTTACATTTGATAAGAATGCATATGCTGCCCTTACTATGCCATTTATATGTATTTCTGGAGACAAATCTACCAGTATGCTTACTCCTAGATCTCTCTCATTTTCTGTCTCTTGACGTTGTACTCCAGGCACCGAGTAGTCAAGCTTGGGCCTTCTTGCACTTGTACCCATTCTCATTACCTTACATTTTGAAGCATTGAATTTCATTAGCCACTTTTCTGACCACTCGTGCAGACTATTTAGATCTGCCTGAAGTTCTCTACCATTGTTCTCGTTTCCTACTTTCTTCACAATCTTTGCATCATCTGCAAACATATTCATGAATGAATTCACAGACTCTGGTAGGTCATTTACATATACAAGGAACAAAAGTGGCCCTAAAACTGAACCCTGTGGAACTCCACTACTAACTCTTCTCCATTCAGACACTGAGCGTCTTACTCTAACCCTCTGTTCCTATCCTTCTAAGTAAGTTTTTATCCATTCCAAGACATTTCCCCTATTCTAGCCATTGCTTGCAGCTTCCTAATAAGTCTCCACACAGTGTCAAACGCTTTCATGAAGTCTAGGAATATGCAATCTGCCTAGCCCTCTCTTTCCTGTAAGATTCGGCTTACCTCATCATAAAATTCTAATAAGTTTGTTACTGTTGATCTACCTTCTCTGAGGCCATGTTGCCTCACTGACAAAAAGTTGAAGGATTCCAAGTGAAGAGAAATATGTTTCCTTAGTAGTTTCTCCATAACTTTGCAAACTATGATGGTCAAGGAAACTGGTCTATAGTTCAGAGCCGTATCCCTCCTTCCCTTTTTGAAGATAGGTATCACATTTGCTGGTTTCCAGCATCTTGGAATCTCCCCTGACTCCAGTGACTTTTTAAATATGATACTTAGTGCCACTGATATTGAGTTTGCGCATTTTTTAAGCACATGAGGGGATATGTCATCAGGACCTGTAGCTTTATGAACATCTAAATCCATCAGCGATTTGCATACCTCTGTGGCTGTAAGGTTGATGTTCTCTAATACCGGCCCTTGAGCTTCTATCTCTGCAATCTGAAGGGGTGGGGGTATTTTCTACTGTAAATACTGACTGAAACTCCTTGTTCAATTCTTTGCAGATCTCTTCATCCGTCTCAGTGATGCTTCCATCCGCTCTCTTAAGCCTTAAAACCTGTTCTTTTACCTTCAGTGTTCCTCTGATAAAGCTGTGGAAAAGCTTGGGATTTTCTTTAGCCTTCCTGGTGATGTCCCTCTCATAGTCTCTCTCTGCCTCTCTTCTTTTACTTAGGTAGTCATTTCTTGCTCTTTTGTAGGTTTGCCAGGCATTTATGTTTTTTCTCCTCCTATACCTTTTCCAGCATTTGTCTCTCCACTCCTTAGCTTTTTTACACTCATTATCGAACCATTTCTCTCTGGCATGAATTACACCTACTTTGGTGACAGGTATGCAGCAATCTACTATCTTCCCATATTTCTCACAAAATATGTCATACATTTCTTGTACAGATTTGTTGTAAAATAAGGTTCTCCAGTCAATAACTGCAAAAAGCTCATTCATTTTGATGTAATCTCCTCTCCGATTGTTCCTCCTCATGTCCTCAGTGCCTCTACTCTCAGGCAGAATATCTTCAATGATATACTCCATCAACAACACACAGTGGTCACTCTTTCCAATTGGTGGTTCATACTCAATTTTTTCAATATCCAACACATTATCTGTGAATACTAGATCAAGTAGTGATGGCTCGTCCCCACCCCTGGCCCTCGTTGGTTCCAGTACATGTTGGTGTAGGAAATTCCCTTGTACGCAATCTAGGAATCTTACCCCGAATGAGTCCTCACCACTGTGTGGGTCAAGATTTATCCAATCTATCTCTTTATGATTAAAATCTTCCCTAGTCAATACCTACATTTTCTCTCCCGTACCATGTTAACAACTAAGTTTATAACTCCAATAGTACCTATATGACTTTCCTCATAAACTTCTAGCCTACTCTGGTTCTTTGGTGGGTTATATACAACAGTTATTATAATGCTCTCTGACCCAGTATGTATGCGAGCAACAAGAAATTCCTTGAACTCACTTTCTATAGCCAAGTTTATTTCTTCAACTTGAATCCTTTCACTTATGAGCAGTGCTATCCCTCTACCAGTCCTCTCAGAACTTTCAACCCTTAATATTCTGAAGCCCTTAGGAAAAACTGTGATATTGTTTATGTCCTCACTCAACTTAGTCTCTGTAATTGCTACTATATCTGCTTTACTGTTGTGAATCCTATCTTTTACTTCTACTGCCTTACCAGCTAAGCCATCGGCATTTGTGTGATTACCTAATTGTGATTACCTAATTGTGTTTACGGGAAAGAGCCCAAAGCTCGTATCTTCCCGTCTCCTCATCGGTTCCATTTGATACTTAGTCATACTTATCATACCTGTCCTTAAAACTATGGATTGAAATAGCATTAACTACCTCCTCGCTTAGCCAATTCCAATTATCAACTACTCTTACACTGAAAAAGTATTTCCTTACATCCTGCAAAGAAGTTTCCTTACCAAGCTTCAAACTATGACCTCTAGTTCTAGAGCCAGACATATCAAAATATCGATCCCTATCCACTCTATCATAACCATGAAGGAATTTAAAGACTGTCACCATATCCCCCCTTACTCTTCTAGCTTCGAGTGATGGTAAGTCTAATTCCCTCAGCCTCTCATCATAACTGAGATTGCGTATTTCTGGCACCAGTTTTGTGTATAACAATCTTAATGAGGCCCCATCCCCTGATCTTCTGTCATTATCTTCTTTATCTCCCCTTTGTCTGGAAGAACTCTGAAATGAAAATTTTTCTTTTCTTCATTTCTTTCTTCATTTAACCTTCTTGCCTCTTGCAACAAGTTTTTTATCCTTCCCATCTCTTCTTGTGTTCTGTATTGTCTAATGAACACTTCTTTGAATTCTTGAAGGTCATTTAGACTTTTTTTCTCAACAATGTTTCCCTACATGTTTCCCCTCTCTCAAAGATTACTTTTGTTGGTCTCGGCTTTCCTTCCCTCGAATATTTGCCTAGTTGGTGAATGTTTACAATATCCTCAGGACCACAAACTACTCCATTCTTTCTTTCAGGTCTACAACCCTAGCTTTATTTTCTTCAAGTCTTCCCTGCCATGTTGGCTCCTGGGATACGCTTATGCCTGAGATTACCACTGTCTTCTCTTTATCAAGTGTCTGCTTAATAATTGGATTTGCCCTTTCCATCACAACGTCTTTCATTTTTTTCGATTACTGTCTCTTTATAGTCAACTGTTTGTATATTTTCCAGTGCCACCACCTTTACAGCCTCATATACTGCCACATTCCCCTTTAGTGCATCAGCAAAGGAAGTTTTCATGGCATCATGTTCCATATTCAGCTCCTGGGACTCTTTTCTAAACTGTTCAATGTTTTCCTTAATCTGGACATTCCAAGCTGCAATCTCGTCTCTCTCAGAAGAGAGCAGTGAACTAACATCTAATTCCTTTAGGTTGTCATTCAGCTGTTTGTTTTTATCTTCTTGTTTAGAAATTCTGGTTTCTAGTTCACTCTTTTCCCCTTCCAACTTCTTTATTCGTTTTTCTAGTTCCTTTCTCTCTTGCCCTTGTGCTTTATTTGCTTCCTCTAAAAATCTTATTTCCTCTTTGAGTGTTTCATTCTCTTTAATTTCTCTATCCATATTACGAATTTTATCATCAAGGCTTATAACCATCGTCTCTAAATCCTTGATTTTCTGTTTTAGTCTCCTAATAGCTACCCCTCCTCCTGACCCATGGGTGGGAGAGGTTTGGGACAGAGATGGCCTCATTTTTATGTTCTCCCTCTCACAAAATATAGAAAGAAGAAGAGAAAGAGAAAAAAAGAGAAAAACTTTTATTTAAGCTTCACACAGAATTTTTATATCTTCATGTAAGTGCTATTTAGTGACTCAATTTATCTCTTTTCTGGTAACACACATCTTAATTTAAAAATTTGACTGTGGTAATTTGAGGATAAAAATAAAAAAAAAATGCAACAAAAACAAAAGTCAACCTGAAGGAAAGTTCGAATTTGTGTCTGAGGAGACACCCACCTGTTTCTACTATATATTCTTCTTAAGTGATAAACTCACTTGCTAACCAAGATATGTTATCACAGGATCAGACTTTACATTTAACTCAATATATATACAAAATAAAAAAAAGTAAACATTTACTATTATATTTCCAATACTAACCCCGGAGTAATGAGAAAATACAATGATCAGATTTTATATCATTTGAATAAAAACAATGATGACTTAATCATAAAGGATTGTTATTTATTGTTTACATGAACATTTTCTACTATGTTGTATATGTTAAAATAGCATCAGCATTGAACAGTGAGTAATGATTCTCACTTGTGTATAATTTTAATTTTAATATAGTTCTCTGTTAACGAATAGTGAACAATAATCTCTAGTATCACTAAGTTAAAAACTTACTGTAATTTCTATCAAACTTATAATGGCTGAAATTACAGCTTAAATTTAAATAGAGATGTTAAAGTGAATATGCAATATATACTGCTACTACTACTACTACTACTACTACCACTACTACTACCACCACTAATAATAATAATAATAATAATAATAATAATAATAATAATAATAATAATAATAATAATAATAAATGTAGATGGATCACGTAATTATGTGAAGCAATTAGGTCGTAAAATAAATAAAAAGAGACTTATAATTTCGCAAACTCCGAAACAGCACATATTGTACTAGGTAGAAATTTGTCGTTGTATATTATGGCTTTATTCTAATCTGTCACAGACAACATGAGTGCTGTTATTTTTTAACTATTTGTCGTAGTTGTTTGTGAAAAGTATTAAAGCTATATCTGAGCATGGCGGTGGATATCATGCATACGAGGAACTTTTTCCTGCGGTGTATGTGTGCCATTTATATGTTTGCTTTTGGCTCTCTATACGTACAAATTCCAGGTGAGTATTATTATTGTTATTGGGATGGAGTATTTTCCACTATTATTCTTTTGTCATGGTTTAATATTTTCGTAAAGTTCTGCTTTCGCACTTCTAATTTGGAAAAAAAGTATGGAATATATTATGATATTTAGTTAGCTTACATTACATCAAGCCTCGTTAGCAATGAGAAATTATTATTTTATAGCTGTTTTTTATATATTTAGCTTTTTATGCTCATGTCACTCATTTGGGGGTGAGAGTAAACATACTCTTGTTATAAACAGTAAATAAGTTATAACTAAATGCTCCCATTAATAATATTCTCTCCTAATTACAAATAAAAGATTGCTTGGTTGGTCACATTCTTTGATAGAAATTACTGGGTACAGATATTGTATTGGGTCAGCCAGGGTCATGGACTTCTGTAATGATATTAGATTAAAATTAATATACCGGGACAAATATGAGGATTACTAAGTACAAGAGGATTAGTTTGCTGTGTATATCCGCCACTTGTCTACAATTTTTTTTTTTTTTTTATACCTGAGGTACTCAGATTATCTCTGTCTTGAATATATCTCTAGACAGTTTATATTTTTTTATGTGTGCACTTTTTTTTTCTTCTTTTTAAGAATGTACTTTTAATCTACAGTGTTCATTTCCGTTGCTATAGCATATCTCAGTATGTACATATCATGCCTAGTGTGTTTAATTATTGATTTCCTTAGTGTTAAACATAGTACTGTACCGTATATTTTTGGTTAGCTGTGTATGTATAATAGTACAATATGAGTCGATAAGAGTATACATCATGAAACCTTAATTTCTCACCTCTTCTTGGTAAAATTATGATAAGTATATATGAAAGAGGGCACATTCAACACATCCGACGCCTCAATGCCCCAATGCCCCCACCCTATGACTATCACAATCTATGATCTATTCGTGCCCCTGGCAAAGTTCTAACTAACTGTCCCTGCCCTGGGTGGCTCTTTAAATACCCCCAGGGGCAGGGCGTGGCTTCACATCCAATTCTCCAATGAAATCAGTGAGATCTAGCCCTAGCTAATCAACGCCAGGTTCAAAGTGGAATCCCTCCTACTTCCGGGGAGGAGTTATTGGGCATCTCTGCAGGGTATGTACCTGCGTACGAAACACTTGCTTATATTTCTTGCGGTTTAGGAAATGGCTAACTTCCTGGCCTTTCTTGCCCTTCTCGATGCCAGGTCCTAAGTCTCACGGTTCCGGTCATATATTTCCTTGGCACTTTCTACAAACATGGTAATAAAATATCCGTGCCCTCGACCAACCGTTTCCGCTCAAGATCTGTTACAAGTTTCAGATTCTGGCTTCAGCATGGCGGACTGGCTTCAGCATGACGGAAGTCATACGACATCCCTCCCAACCAAAACTGAAATATCTCTTATTTCAGTCGAAGCATGGGCTAATTTTCCGGGAGCTCTTGGGCATATCCTAGCTAACATTAGTTTACAATAGAAATGGGGCCGAATTATTTAAGCTATTTTCTAAGAATTCCTATGCAAATTACACAAACATAACATATAGAGAGTACCTTTACAGACAACTAGAGCATGCAGGGTCTATGTCCTTGTTGGAAATCTGAAATACAAACATATTCTTATATTTAAGCAACATAATTCCAGTGTGAAACTAATATTAAACATTAATTAAGATCAAAAGGTCAGTTTAAATCAAAACATTAATTCATCTACTTCTCTCGTTTCTTTAAAAGACAAAATTGAGTTAATTACAGTAGGATTATGACTCATTTAGAACATTAGCAAACAATTGAGTAGAGTATTAGCATGTATAAACATGTAAAATGCAATAGACTATAACATCAACAGTAATTTCTATAAGAGACCTTACCTTCAGAAATTCTATTCCTATCATTATTAGGGGCATTGATTTGTCTTAAAATTAAGCCTTAAAAACTACTCCTGAAACAAAGCATGTTTTACTTTCATATTATATTACTATTCAGAGACCAATGGATGGGACGACTTTTAATTTCTCTGTCTAGGACGACTTTTACTTTCTCTGTCTAGGACGACTTTCGTTCTCTCTGTCTAGGACGACTTTTACTTTCTCTGTCTAGGACGACTTTTACTTTCTCTGTCTAGGACGACTTTTACTTTCTCTGTCTAGGACGACTTTCGTTTTCTCTGTCTAGGACGACTTTCGTTTTCTCTGTCTAGGACGACTTTCGTTTTCTCTGTCTAGGACGACTTTCGTTTTTCTCTGTCTAGGACGACTTTTACTTTCTCTGTCCAGGACGACTTTCGTTTTCTCTGTCTAGGACGACTTTCGTTTTCTCTGTCTAGGACGACTTTCGTTTTTCTCTGTCTAGGACGACTTTTACTTTCTCTGTCCAGGACGACTTTCGTTTTCTCTGTCCCTTGCTCATGAATTCTTGCTAGGTGCGATTCCCCGGTTTCCCACGGGGATTCTTTCGCTTTCACTCCCCCGCCGTCCTCGCTGCAGGCCCAGGTTTGTTGCCATATCTCCGTTACTCGGTTAGGCAAAACAAAAAGGACAAGGACTGGGCCCCATCCCGCGAATCCTTCCAGCCCGGCTTCCTCGTCCCGCGGGGCACAAGTGGAAGGTCCGCTCACCCTCAGGGGTGAACATCCAACAAAAAAGCCCTCGGCCGATCTTGACTAAGACCACCACGCAGGAGACCTGCAACGTCACAGCGTTACTCTTCCTGTACGGTCCTCTCACACGTACCTTCGAAGTAGATCGCGGGATGAAAGTTTGAACCTATGTCACTACTACAGTTGTAAGAAAGGTTCCCTATGACTTCAGGGTACCAACAATGGCCATACGTTGGTAATCGAGGCTATACTTTGCCTCCCCTGCAACTGCAAGTGATTGCAATCTCTATTCAATGGGCATTAGGGACTTGTCTGACGGACAAAATCTAAAGACTTTTAGAACTTGCAGGTCAGGGCTGCCTAGGAATAGGGTGGTAATGGAAGGTATGTGTCTACACAACTAGATTATTATTCCAAGATACTTAGGACTTAGCAACTGCTACATAGCATTACTCTACTATAAATGTCAAAAAGAATAATCATTAAATGCTGAGAAAAGCCACTAAAGAAACATTCTTATTGGCGGTGGCTACAGTAACATCAAGTATGAATTCAGATAAAAGATACAAATCATCAAGTTACTGCTGATTTCATTTCAAAAATAATAATTAGCAACAGGCCATTGAGAGATAGCAACAATATCAGTCAACATAATAACATTACTAATAATCATGATCTAAAAATAAGAATAATAAACAATAAAAATAAATATACTAAATCAGAAATATCAATATATATACAGTGGAGACTGGCATTCAGAAGTAAGAACAGAGTTCTATACTTATATTTCATAGTGATGCTTATTCTAACACAGTCTCCTTTAATATTCAAATTCCTGCTGTCATAATCAATGTATATATATATATATATATATATATATATATATATATATATATATATATATATATATATATATATATATATATATATATATATATATATATATATATATATATATATATATATATATATATAGCATAAGTGGCAACTTGCTGGCTCCACAATTTGTCAATGGGAGTTCTATCTATCCTCTAAACAGTTGCGACATGTGGCAAAAATATTTATGCAAATGGCGGTACTACCGATGTCTTATCAGTATTTATGCAATAACAGCATGCAACAATCTATCAACTGAAATAAAATGTAGGCACAATTATCGCCTCGCTTCGCTGGAAAAAAACACACAAAAAAACTCAAA
This sequence comes from Halocaridina rubra, assembly GCA_037179515.1. Taxonomy (NCBI): domain Eukaryota; kingdom Metazoa; phylum Arthropoda; class Malacostraca; order Decapoda; family Atyidae; genus Halocaridina; species Halocaridina rubra. The sequence continues at coordinate 92,391 of JAXCGZ010000095.1, read as the reverse complement.
GACGGCTACATTCTTTTAGCATTGAACGGAGCCTCTGTCAGGCTCAGAGTCGAGTGAAAGGTAGGAAGAGAGAGAGAGAGAGAGAGAGAGAGAGAGAGAGAGAGAGAGAGAGAGAGAGAGAGAGAGAGAGAGAGAGAGAGAGAGAGAGAGAGAGAGAGTGACCGTGAAATACGTTGCGGTTTTCACTCACAAGTCAGCTGAGATGGGCCTCTGTCTTTTACTTGTACTGAAAATAAAAAAAAATTGTCGCAGAGTATCTCTAATAATAAAAATAAATAAACAAATGAACGTGAACAAACGTTAGCAATGACTATCGATAGAGTCTTACGGTTATTGTCAGCGGCTATTCTCATTCCCTCATTAACAAAAACAAAAGCAAAAAGAACTTAGTGTACAACTGCAGAACTGTCGAAGCATAAATCCATTCCTTTCTGTTTAATCTTGATAAGGACTTTACTGTAACGGCATACACATCCTTGTCTATAATGACAATCTCTCTCTTTTCATGCTATAAATCAGAGGGTTAAGTCGAAGCACACACACTGATGAAATTAAAGCAAAAAAACTAAAATCATATGTGACAGTATCCCTACTACTATCAACAAAAGTACAAATATCCTTTTCTTAACAACTTCTTAAAAAGGACTTGTGTCATTAATTTTAACTTTAAAACTCAGCAAATAATCTCTAATAATCTCAATTATCTTTAATTAGCCCGATTGTAATCTAAAATTCATGAAAATGATAGGGATTAACCATGGTTATCTCTAGATAATCTTTTCAGAATCCTTTAAGTAAGATTTTAAAGATTTCTTCAATACAAAAAGAACTATAACAAAAACGGGTATCTAAGAATATAAAAAGTCTATCTCTGTGTATGCAATAATGAAAACAAAAAGTATATTTCATTATCAACAGTAAGGAATGCATTTTGCTTAAACTTCAAAATCTCGTACGGAGTTGTACATAAACAATTCAAACATAAAATATATATCTTCTTTTACTATCTCGAATTTGACTTATATCTGCTCTCTCAAATACGGGATACAGCTGTGTAACATTCTTGTTGTCATTTCGTGTCAGCTCTCACTCTTTCTTTATGACCAAGCCGAAATAATTTTGATAAAACATTATCATGGCTAAAACTCGCAAAGTTTTACTTTATCAATCTAACATATCTCTTCAGACAAATAATGTATATACTGTAGCTAGCAAAGAAAATAAAGAATCATTCATAGATTCACGTCCTTTATCACGTAACATCTATCTTGGAATCTCTCGGAAATCGAATAATAATCTCAATGGCGGAGTAGGGGACAAAACAAAAATAAAACAAACTCGGTATTTCAACCATATCTGGGCAGGTGGAGAATTACCTTCTCATCCATATCCCTCACTAGATATTGCAACAGCGCATCACCTCCCATAAAGACACTCTGATATGGCATGCAGAAGGACCTGGCGGAGCAGGGGAACGATCCTCGCAGACTCCCCAATCATGCTTCCTAACGGTGCTTTCCGCGATTTCACCCCCTAGAGCAACCCCCCCATTATACCCCTATTACACTCATTATACTCATTCGCTCACATGCGCTCACATTCAAACTTGCATTCCCTTTCTGTAAAATTCCCTTTTATTTACAACATGTTGGTTTTCCTTTCCCGGTCTCTCTGAAGAAGAGTAAAGGTGAAATCTCGGCTGAGCCGTGCGGTCACAGACTTCCTCACCAGTCCTAAGTCCCATTCTAACGAACAAACAAACATGCTACTCCCTTGAAGCTACGTTTGGGTGACACTGAAAAACCTTCCCTATTCTAGGACAGCACAAACTACTCTAATTTACTGTTACTTTCACCTGCATAGCGTGAAATAAAAAAACTCATCTCTAACTAATATCACGAAAATTTCTTATTCTTCAAAAAGAACATGCCACACACGTAGCGTAATATTAATTTCCCATCATCATAACACAAAAAGAACGATCTGTCATTTATGTCTTTCTTTCGCTAAAACATTACTCCCGCGGATAAAAAAAAACAAAAAAAGAAAAAAAAACTTAAAAACAGGCGCAATCGTAACACTCGATTTCTTACGCTTTAAGAAATTAATATAACAATGATTTTACGTACATTAAATATCAAGGATCAGTACAATTACTACGGATTTACAATAACGAGGTTGGGAGATCGAATGGTCACTTCCGCATTCCTTTCTCGCAAACCACACGTGTTCTAAGTAAAACCTTAAAAGCAGATTCAAGTATATTACTCACTGTAATTCTTACACTTAAGAAATTAATATACTGTAACAGTGATTTCACGTGCATTAAATTTTTTCAATTAAAAATCGATACATTCGCGTTCTTAAAATTCGATCTAAGCATTAATACAAATAAATGGAACGCACTTCCAACGCAAATTCTTTATATTACTCAAATTATAACAAAAACGGAGTTTATTACTGCTTATAGCTATTAGTACAAATTATCCATGTTAGTAATGGGTACAGAAATTCTACTTTTATCAACTTATTAAGCGCCACACCCCTTATAAGCGGGTTGGCTGAGTCAAAGCATAACTACAAGATAAAATGGCGGCGTCCACCGACCTCAATTTCTTTTACTAATTGTCCCATTACTCACTGGATACAGATCACAAGTACTTAGCTATTTTAAGGAGGTGGTCCTGAAAAACTTCATGGCAGAAGGCAAGGAAGGAGCGGGTTTTCCTTCTTCTCTTCGAGTAAAATCGTCGAATCGCCGTCTTCTTGGTCGGATCCGGCAACTTATACCTCTTGTAATGGGCATTTTCACTCAATGCTCCGGTCACACTTCGGCTTACTAAGAAATATCTTAGAAATAGTTGATCCCACCGCTGCCACCACTGACGTGGGGGTTTTGGACCTCCACTCGAACTCACACTTTGTAAGATGACTGGGTTATCCCACCGCTGCCACCACTGACGTAGTGCTTTTATGATTATCTCACCGAGCGTCACCACTGTCGTATTGGTTTTGATTATCCCATCTAATGACACCACTGACGTAGGGCTTTTCCTCCTACGTATATAAACTTATAATTATGGTAGCGTGGTTTATTAGGTTATAAATATTAGTACCTGATGGGTACAAGGTAAGAATGGACAAGCAGTAGTTCCTTTACTTATATTTATTCTAGAGTACAACACATCCGACGCCTCAATGCCCCAATGCCCCCACCCTATGACTATCACAATCTATGATCTATTCGTGCCCCTGGCAAAGTTCTAACTAACTGTCCCTGCCCTGGGTGGCTCTTTAAATACCCCCAGGGGCAGGGCGTGGCTTCACATCCAATTCTCCAATGAAATCAGTGAGATCTAGCCCTAGGTAGTTTCTTGACCTCTGGGGTCAAATTTAAGTCCCATAGGAAATGTAAAGTTTATGAACAAATAGTTAGCATCATAATGAGTGGAATGCTATACATTATTAAAACTGTGAACAATTTTGTGTTGTGAGAATGCCGCATACACAGATATATTCAGATTTTCATATGCTCCAGAGATGATATAGAGGGCATTCAAGATTAATTACATGCCCATCACATTATGTGCTTCATCTTTTCATCTTTGTCGACATTGCAATAGCATTAGAGAATAGTACAGGTAAAAATATATTTTCAGTAGTGTTTACCTGCTACATGCAATAGGTGGATATCAAGTCATTCATTGGTACAGTACACTCAAAATCATGGTCAGAATTTAAACTGAACGATTTTGTTATGCTGTTTATAATCTAAAGTGAGGATATATATATATATATATATATATATATATATATATATATATATATATATATATATATATATATATATATATATATATATATATATATATATATATATATATTTAGATTATAAAAAGCATAACAAAATCGTTCAGTTTAAATTCTGACCATGATTTTGAGAATTTAAACTGAACGATTTTGTTATGCTGTTTATAATCTAAAGTGAGGATATATATATATATATATATATATATATATATATATATATATATATATATATATATATATATATATATATATATATATAATCATAAGTCCTAGGTTCGAGTCCCGGTCGGGGTAAAAAAAAAAAATGATTCATATATATATATATATATATATATATATATATATATATATATATATATATATATATATATATATATATATATATATATATATATATATATATACAGAGAGAGAGAGAGAGAGAGATAGAAGTAAGTCTCTGGACAATTACTATAATGAAATGGCATCAGATCGGAGAAGACTGCAAAATTTACACAGCTCTTGAAGAAACACTATGCTTCAAATATCCCCGTTGAAGAGTAAATATATATATATATATATATATATATATATATATATATATATATATATATATATATATATATATATATATATATATATATATATATATATATATATATATATATATGTAAACTTTTATTTGTTCAAGTGTGACGCTGTGACAGGCGGAGAAAATTGTTCTCTTCAGGCCCAGGCAACACAAAAGCAGTGATACAGAAAAAGTATCCACTTAAGAATAAGACAGAAATAAGAAAATGATAAACATTAAGAAAAGGATAGGCTGAGAGAATAGTCAAAGTGATGAAAATCTAGAAATATGGCAGGCTTAGTTCCAAAAATGACGATAGATCTCCTTTTTATGAAGGAAGAAGGTAATAAGAGTTAGGGAAGACAAAAGGAGGAAGAAAGTTTCATGATCTGGAAGGGGTGCTTAAAACAAATCTGCCGCTACGGGGGGTTGTGGTGGGTACCTAAATAAGCTATCGCAACTAACCCAAATTTGAAGCCTCACATACTTTAATAGGGTGAAATTGGATGCTTATTTAGCAGCACAGTGCATTCCATGGAATGTTGGTTACACTGATTTCGTGGGTAGGCTATCTATGGAAGGGGTGCATAATATGAATGTTGACCCACTTCTACAAATGTCTTGTATATTGGGCTACGAAGTTACCTTCAGACTTCTTAGGTATCTGGTAATTTTATCATTTACAGATGTTTTTTTCGTTCTAAGTAAGAGAAACTACATTAATTGAGTGTATTTACTTCATTGTGCATATGGAAAAGAAACCCATACTCTGCATCTCCTGGTCATATATTTTTTAATATGTGTGTGAGTATAGCTTATTATTATCATAGCTCTCCTTTAAGTCTGATTGTATTTAAAGTTTACAGTTTTTCTCAGCAAATTCCCATTGTCAACTATTCTTACACTGAATAATGCTTTCTTATATCCTACAATGAACTTGTCATAGGAAGCCTCACATTATGACCTTTAATTGTAGAACCGCCCACATCAAAGTATCACTCCCTCAGTCGCCATCAGCTTTGTCAGTCCCATGGAGGAATATAAATACTATAAGTTTATCACCCCATTTTCTTCTAGTGTTTGGTGGTTATAAGTCTGACTTTAACAGCCATTCTTCATAACTGTGATTTTGAATATTAAATTCAAATTCAAATGATTTATTGATATAGATATACTGTACATCAAAGGGAGCGGACAGCATGCTGTTACGCCCACCCAACTGACCTATAAGGTCTCACATAACTAGGATCTAAGTGTGAGCATCTTGTTAGTCCTCAGGATGGCAGGTATGACATTTACATTAATCATATGGCAAGCTTGCATAGTAGCATCTACAATACTGCATCAGGATTCCTAAATGCCTCAATTTTTGGGCAAGAACATAAAGAATGTTGCAATGAATGAGAGTTCTCTGCATTACAAAGTTTACAAGGTATTCCATCCCCGCCATTTACAAACTGCCAGTAATACTTATAACCTAACCTTAACCGCATAACAAAGGTGTCCACTCTGGTGAATGCTCTACCATAAGATGTATTAGTGTTTTCATAAACTGTAACATAGTGTTGCATGCTGTCACTTCCATTTTCTATAATTTTCGAAATGTATTCAAGGTCCCACTGTATCCTTTTACTTGTCAGTACACCCTTAATTCTTCTTAAACTCATAGCAGCCTCAGAATCAATCATGTCCTTGTTTAATGTATCTTTGGCAAGCTTATCAGCACTTTCATTGAGACATATGCCAATGTGAGATGGTATCCAAATAAATTCCACACTGTGATCAGTAGCCTTGAGTTGATGTATTATGTCTTTACAATGTGACACTAATTCACTATTGACTGTATTAGGACTGTTTAAAGAAAGCAGTGCTCTCTGACTATCAAGAAATACATAAATATCTTTACATTTAATGGATGCAACTTATAAACCTTCATATATTGCTTGAAGCTCAGCACTTGTGGCAGTAGTATAATCACTCACTCTCTTAGATATGAAAACTTACACCCTCTTCAAAGTATTCCCTAATTACAGCCCCACACCCAGCCTTAATACCACTTACTGACACATCACAATACATATGAATTACATTACATCTGGGTAAGGTATTGATTTCAGACAAAAAAAATTTGTTTCAGCTTCAATGAAGAGGTCATGTTTCCTAGCACTCAAGTACAGAATATTCACATTAAGTTTGTCCTGCAAGCAAGATGGAACACTATCATTCTTTACCAAAAGTGTACAACACTGGACTGCATCATAATCAAGCAAGGTTTTATACAATGTCTTTCCATATCTGTTCACTTTAGCAGAGTTCTGACCAGTTTGATAAATGTTTAACAAGGAAATGGAAAAATTATCACCTCTTCTGCTTATTCCAATAAAAGTAGCTATAATCTACTCTTTAATTCTACAATAAATACTTTGAAGATTCAGTTCCATTCTTATAATTTCTATTCGAGTAGTTCTAGGACATCCTAATATTATCCTCATCGCCTCATTTTGCACTACTTCTAAGGGAGATAGATTTTCCTGTGAAAAGGACATAAGTACAGGAGCAGCATAATCAATGATAGACCTAACAGTACTAATGTACATTGTCCTTAGCACTGGTATACCCACTCCACAAAAATTATTTGCTAACACTCTCAAAGGCTTCAAACTTGCACTACAAATATTCTTTACAGAATTTAAATCAATTTTATTAGAATGACAGCTAATATACATTCCCAGATATTAATAATTAATTACCCTTTCCAGTGCCTGTCCATTAAACATGATAAGTTTACTGTTTGCATCTCTAGTTTGATATTTGGTTTTGGATCCAATTACAACCAATCCCATACAGGAACACAGAGAGTCAAGTTCAGCAAGGGCTTTTGCCATGACATCTTCATTAGTACATTGCAGCAAGATATCATCTGCATAAATCAATACTTGGGAGCCCTGTGGATATCTATGTCTGGCTATCCGATCCTTTAATACATTACAGAGGAAGGGACTGAGGACACCACCCTGGGGGGTGCCTAGCTCAAGCTTACTCTCCTCAGATTTAAAGCCTTGAAAACAAACCTTGGCCCTGCACTCAATCAAATAATCACTAATCCACCTGAGTATACGTCCTTTGATTCCTTTGTTTATCAACTCTTCAAGAATGCCATCTTTATTTGCCTTATTAAAAGCACTCTTTAATTCCACAAAAACCCTGCACTTGACAGTAGGGTTACTTAGACACCTCATAACACAATCAGTCGTGCTTTAGCCTTTGATGAACCCAAATAGATTACTAGACATAAGACCATCTACTTTATATATCAATCTATTCAAAACAATTCTTTCCATCATCTTACACATACATGATGTTAGTGTCATAGGCCTGTAATCCTTATCACCTTTAGGTATGGGATGAATAAGGCCAACCTTCCACTTAGTGGGTAAGTTTCCTTTTTCAAAAGACATAAAAAATTCAATAAGGGACTATTCTCCATTGTAACAAGATGATTTAGTATATCATAAGTCAGTCCATCTGAACCAGGGGCTGTTGACCGACCCTTTTTGATGGTAAGTATGTATCATCCATAAGTTGAACCTGTACATTAAGTAACTGTCTTCTATTAAACTGGCAACTCCTTAAACATTCTTGTATATTACCTGGCAAACTCTCAGAGCTGTAGGCATGACTCCTCTTATTTATGACTTCATTAGCTTTAGATTCTGGATCAATGTGAGCAATAACTTTACTTTTTATTCCCCATACTTTGTTCACTTCTCTCCATATACACGTCAAATTTCTTGTATTAGAAACACTTTCTAAAACCATATTCCAATACTTTGTCCGTGCCTGTCTCCTCACCTCAGTTGTACATTCAGTAATTTGAAGCTTGGCTGACCGGCTATGAGTATCAGTGGGATCTTTACTTCACCGAGTCTGAGCTTTTCTTAATAAGGTATTCCAACCTTTGACTTGCCTATCAGCAAAATAAGTTGATTTACACCTTCTGCCTGGATGAGTTTGCTAATCATTAGTCTTACTTGGATACTTTCCTTGCTAACCTCCTCCTCCTGTCTGAAACCCAGCTGTCTATACATGCTTCCACTGACCTATTTCAAATCTCTCACTATAATTTGTATATTCGTTTTCGTTCCAAAGGTGTGGTCTCTGCCTACGGCAACAATAACACTCCTATTGCGAGGCTCATGGACCTTGAATCTCATAATTTTGATGTTCTTTGGCTTAAAATCTATCTCTCCACTACCACTATATTCCTTTGCTTCTGCTACTGTTCTTCAAACTCCACCGAGTTTGTGTCTTTCTATGAATATCTGTCCTCTTGCCATGAGTCCATGCTATCTTCTCACCCACATGCAGAAGTTCTCTATATTGGAGACTTCAATGTCCACCACAGTGAGTGGCTTAATTCTTCTCACACTGATGTGGGAGGAAGTGAGGCACTTGCTTTCTTCATTACTCACGATCTGGAGCAAATTATCAAACATCCTACTCGTGTTCCTGATCGTCACAAACATGTGGTAAACACTCTTGACCTATTTCTTACTTCTAACCCGAAAAAGTACTCTTATTCTGTTCTTTCCCCTCTTGGTAACTATGACCACTCTGTGATCTCAATCTCTTCCATTTTTGCTCCCCCTCCACCAGTCCCTCCTACTCAGTGCCGCCTTTGGCACTTTGAGCGTACCTAACATTAAAATTTGCGTAACTTTCTCTTTGACTTCCCATGGGATGACTACTGCTTTCGGTTTCGCAACCCTGATCAGGTAGTTCTAAAAGTTTCCGAGATCATGACCTTGGGAATGGAGGTGTACATCCCCTCTTCTACAAAAACTTTCTCTCCCCCTAAACCTTGGTTTGAACTTGCCTGCTCCAAGGCTATCCAGGCCAGGAATCGGGCACACCAATCTTGCTAAGCCTCTCCTTCCGATTTAACTCGCTCTGCTTTTATTGTTGCTAGGAATCGCTGTACTGCTCAGATTCGAAGGTCTAAGGCCTCCTTTATAAGGAAAGTTGATGACCTTAACTCCTCTCCCATTGACAAATGCTTCTGGTCCTTAGCCAAAAACCTCTCCAAAAACTTTTGTAACTCAAGCTTTCCCCCTCTCATTTGTTCTGATGGTTCTGTAGCTTGCTTTCCCACTGACAAAGCCACTCTCTTTTACTCTCATTTTTCTGCCAACTCTTCTATAAATGATTCCAGCATACCTGTTCCTCACTCTTTACCCTTCTCTAACCCTATGCCCCCCCTTATCCTTTCTTCACTCAAAAGTACATAAGGTTCTTCGCTCGCTAAAGATGAACAAGGCATCTGGTCCCGATGGTATCCCTGCAAGGTTCCTTAAGGAGTTTGCAGATGAGCTGGCTCCTGTGCTTTGCCGTGTTTTTCACCTCATTCTGTCAAACAGTATCTATCCTTCATCTTGGAAACATGCTCTTGTTCAACCTGTTCCTAAGAAGGGCGACCGCTCTATTTCTTCAAACTACCGACCTATTGCCCTAACCTCTATCTCCGATCACCAGTACAGCTTCCACAAGGCAAGATCCACTGGTGACCTCCTGTCCTATCTTACTCATGTATGGTCATCTTCTCTGAGGAACCATGGGGAATCCTTTGTCATCGCCCTTGATATCTCTAAGGCTTTTGACAGAGTCTGGGACAAGGCTCTGTTGGCCAAACTCCCTGCCTTTGGCTTTACCCCTTCTTTCAGTTCTCTGATTTCCTGTTTTCTTTCCAACCGTTTTATATCTGTAGTTGTAGATGGTGCAACATCCAGCCCTTTCTCTGTTACCTGTGGTGTTCCACAGGGCTCTGTTCTTTCGCCTACTCTGTTCCTTCTCTTCATCAATGATCTTCTACAATCCCCAATCTTCCTCTCTTCTTCATGCCTTTGCTGATGATTCTACCCTTCACTTTTCCTCTGCCTTTTCTTCACAACCTTCATCTGCTACTTGTAATCATCCTCGTATTACTCTTTCTTCTACTCTCAACTCTGATTTGCAGAGGGTATATGAGTGGGGCACTCAAAATTTAGTTAAATTCAATGCCTCCAAGACAGTTTCTGGCTATCTCTTTATCATCTTCTCCTGATAGCCATATTGTCTTAGAAACTAATAAAATTTATCCTCTAAATTTTATTAATACATTATGAATCAAGATAGCCTCTACCTTGTCTTGGAGGAATCATATAATCCAAATTTCTAAATCTTCATCCAAAAAACTGGGGTTTTTTGTTTCATTTCCATCGTTACTTTTCCTCTTTTCAGCTACTTAAAACTTATAAAGGTCTCATCCGTCCCTGCTTAGAATACTGCTCACACATCTGGGGTGCTTCTTCTTATACTTATCTCCTTGATAGGGTTGCATCTAAAGCAGTCAGACTCATTATTGATCCTTTTCTTACTTCTAATCTGGATTCTCTCTCTCTTCGCCATAAGGTATCTTCCCTTTCTCTCTTCTATCGCTACTACTTCCATCGCTGCCCTGTTGAGTTAGCAAGTTAAAGTTTGCCAGTGTTTCAGTTCCGATATCCATATGAGATGCTCCTCAGAACGTCAGCCGAGGCAAGCCCCAACCTCCCCACTGTGGTGCCCATCCACAGCAAGTAACCTTCCCAGTAAACAGCTTAAACTCTCGGTCCTGAGCGGGAACCGATCTGTCGACCTCGCGATTGCGAAGCCAGCGCGTTACCACTGTACTAGCCAGAAGGCCGCGTAACACTCGCCAAGCGGCCTCATCTCTCAGGTAAAGTCTGGAGATTCGTAGCTCACGGATTGGTCGGTGCAGTGACTTCTTTTTCCCATCTACCTCCAGACTGCTGGCTAGTACAGTGGTAACGCGCTGGCTTCGCATTCACGAGGTCCAAAGATCGGTTCCCGTCCAAGACCGAGAGTTTAAGCTGTTTACTGGCAGGAACTGCTGTGTTTGGACACCACAGTGGGGGGTTGGGGCTTGCCCTGGCTGACGAATACCCATTGTATTGAAATGGAAATAAAGGTTTATTATTATTATTATTATATTATTATTATTATCCTCCTTCTGTCTTTCCTAATTCTTATGACTTAGCATCCTTCAAAAGGCAGATCTATCGTCATATCAGGGCCTAGTTCTCCATATCTCTGGGTCCTCTGTACTTTGACTGTTTTTTCTGTCTGTCGTTTTCCTTCGTGTGATATTGCCTCATCTCTGCCTTGTCCTTAACCCTTTTCTTTTCCTTTGTCTTGGTATTTTCTTGTGCCCGGGCCTTTCTTGATGAACGCAGTTTTTGCCTGTCCCGGTGTCTCACTCATAAAATAAATAAAAGCTTAGAATGCAATCAATTATTTTCAACAAATCCTCATTATGAACAGTGTGTTTATAATCTTTGTACCATTCACTCACTTTGCTTATCAATCCTCTATATTGATCATTCTTTAACTTGTACCTTGACCTGGCAGAAGGAATACACACCTTATCCAAACCTAACTTAACTTGTAAGGTAAAATGACTGCTCAGCAACTCATACAGTATGTCTGCAGATGCTTCAATTTATTTCATATAGAAAAGAATGGCACAATCTAGTCCTCCCCCTCTAACATGAGTAGGCTGATCATTTCCTAACATTACATTCTCATAGGCATCAGTGATACCATACAATGCAAAAGCATTAGAGTTCTGACTCCCAAGAGGACTACCAAGACTTTTATGCCCAGCCTTTAAATCTCCAGCTAATACACTTTTGGCACTAAATAAACAATCAGGGAAATCATCAGACCTTAGCATATTTGCATGGATATATATATATATATATATATATATATATATATATATATATATATATATATATATATATATATATATATATATATATATATATATATATATATATATATATAATATATATAATATATATATATATATATATATATATATATATATATATATATATATATATATATATATATATATATATATATATATATATATATATATATATATATATATATATATATATATATATATATATATATATATATATATATATATATATATATATATATATATATATATATATATATATATATATATATATATATATATATATATATATATATATATATATATATATATATATATATATATATATTATATATATATATATATATATATATATATATATATATATATATATATATATATATATATATATATATATATATATATATATATATATATATATATTAACTACAGATATCACACAGTTTTTAACATAAACATTTACACACAGTATTTCCATACCATTAATCTTATAAGCTGCAACTAAATTGGCAGGGATGCTGTTTTTAACAAATGAGATAAGACCTAGTGTATTTGTACGCAGGTCAGCAGGGAGTTCAAATTGCTGGTAACCTCGTAGTGTCAAAGCATCTTTGTTAACACCAACTTTCTGTAGAGCTATTACATCCATTTTATTTTCTAAAACATAAGCCTGCACATCAGTGAATCTTTTCTGTAAACTGTCAACATTCTAGGATAGTATGACAAAATTTCTACCCTCCATTGCGATGAATCTTATTTTCCACTGATGAGAGACACTGCAAAATTTTAGACTTAAGTTTGCCCTTGGGGTTATCCACATATGTCCTCACTAACTGTAGCAATGACCGTACTTCAGTCAAAACGTTCATGAGCTTGTTCACCTCCTTTGAAGCCATACTATTACCCATGACATTTGCTGCATCAGTACCCACAGCAACATCCACCACAGTACTCACTGCAGGACCCTCAGTGGAACCTCCAGCAGTAGCATCCACAATAGAGTCCGTAGCAGCAGCACTCACAGATTCCACAGCAACAGCACCTACAGTAGGACCCATACTAGCACCCACAGGAGCACTAGGTGTTGCAATTAATGAATGTAGGTTTACCATTTGTTTCTGCATATCTACAATCAATTTCTTTGTCATTAATTTCTCTCCTCCAAGCATCATCAGCATTAACTTGAAATTCCTGCTGTCTAGCAGGAACATTACCTTGCACCTTTATTATATTTTCTTGTGACAGAGATGCTTGATCTGTCAGCTGTTGCTCTACCCTCTTTTGCCACACGTATGGTTGTGTGTTCTGTACGTGTCCCGTAGGCTCACTACTCTTACCCTTGGTATTTATGCGGCTTTTGCGATTTTCTTGAGGTTTTTTCTCACACAGCCACGAGTTAGCATTATGTTCCCCACCACAGTCACAAGAACTGGGAACCACAGAACCTACATCGGTAGTCATGGTGACATTTGTATTGCATGTGTCCCCATCTGCTACACTTGTAGCACAACACAGGAGGTTCATTGTACACAGATACATATTTATAACCTAAACAAGGAATAAGCACATTTTCAGGTACTGACCCTTGCATCAAAGCAATCAACTGTGGTTTATGTTCAACTTTACCCTTACTTTTCACTTCACGCCTCTTGATCCACATAAACCTGTCATCAAAAGCAAGGTCCTCAAGACTTAAGTATGTGGAACATCAAATATTATTGCTTTGGTATATTTCTCTTTTCAATGTGGCATCTACAACACAGTACCTTCAAAACCTTTAGTTGTTAGGGAGTCCACAGCTTGTCAATCTTTAACAGTTATGTAAGGTCTGTTACCTGCCCTCCTTAAACAAAACTTCAAAGTCCTTGTGAGACTTACAAAGTTTCACAGCCCACATGAGTTTCTGGTGGAAATCCATGCAGGTTGTGGCAAGGAAGTAAAGTGCCTGCCATCCAGCATGCTGTGATCCCGCCACTGCACCCCCAGAGTTATCTGCAGCCTGGGGGTCATCCTCATCCTCGGTATCGCTGTCACTCAGGCTACTGACAACTGCACCTCCAGGCTTACTACCAGCACCACTCATCCTCCTACTTCTGCATGAGTCGTCATACCTCATAGCGGCGGCATAGCGATGGTCACCCTCCTGCTGGTCCCTCCGTTGTTTACCTTGCTGCTGGTCCTGCATACCTTTACTTCCCTCTTCCTGAACAGCACAAGTTTTCTTCTTGGGAGTACAGTGATCCCCCCATTATCGCGGGAGTTCTAGGACCCGGCGCGAAACAGGAAAATCGCGGATTAGGATCAGCCTACATGTACATAGATATTTTAATTTATTTTTACGTTTACACCATATAAACCCTCCCTGTACTGTTAACAAACCACCCTTTACTTCATAAATAACAGCATGCAAGCGTAAATTTCTATGACATACTCATGTACATAGGTATTTTACAATTATTTTTACGTATACTGTATAAACCCTCCCTGCACTGTTAAAAAACCACCCTTTACTTTATAAATAAGAGCATGCAACGTAAATTTATATGTACGTGATAGGTAAACTTACCTTATCTGTTATGTTAACATTTTCCTTTGCCGCTTAGGCTCACTACAAGGAGCCTTAGAAGATGAAGGATGCTTAGGAGGCTTTGCAAAGATTAAAATATGCGAGTAAAAATATCACAAGAAAAACGTATTAATAATAATAAGCACAACATGAACGGCGCACACGAGTGAGGCGAGACAATGGAAGATGGTGGAAGCCTTTGTCTGAAACGCTGATAGCAGTATCGTATTTTACATGTTGCAATACTGTTAGTATTTATGTTTATTACTATTTTTTACTGTTATATTATTCTTAGGCTAAGAAATACGCTTTTTTATCAATAAAATCATGAAACTACTGGAAATATAAATATATATGCTAGCTCACGTAGCTGCGACCCCAATACATTGTACGCTATTTTTATTTATTCATTTTTTTTTTATGGGATAGGATAGGAGGAGAAAAAGGGGAGGGGATTAAGGATATAAGGGAATTGGAGGGAAAAGCACGAAAAATTAAATGAAGTAAGAGATAAAAAAAGAGAGGGGCAGACCCTCGTGCTAAGTCTTGATCTGGAATTCAGATACTTTTTGGTTCAATGTGGCTGTACGCTATCGGACACAAGCAAAACGTTTAAAAAACACTACGTGAACGGCGCACATGTGAGTTAGACTGAACGAGCCTTTGTCCGAAACGCTGATAGCGGTATCGTATTTTACATGTTGCAATACTGTTAGTATTTACAGTGTTTCCCCAGTTATTCGCGCTTCTTGGTTCGCTTTCTCACTCTATCGCGTTTTTTTTTTTGGATAAATTATTATTTTACTTCATGGGTATATGCAAAAATATTAAAAAATTAAAAAAAAAAATTCTCAGTATTTTCATTTTTTTTTATTGAAAAAAACATATTTCATTATCTAATTGATAAAAAAAAATTATTTCCCAGCCTACGAATAATGAAACAGTAAAAAATGGTAAAAAACATAAATGTAGATAGATAGATAGATAGATAGATACATACGTTTATTGACCACCTCCTTTGAAAAGTACAGTATAATCTTTACAAAAGGAATATTTGGTCCAAATTACAATGAATAAATACAATAGATTTTGTACAATCATCAAATAAGTAGATGAATTTTAAATTAATATACATTGTACTAATAACTGAATGATATACGTACGTACAGTATAACTCACAGTATTGCATCATACGAAATAGTGTTCGATAGCGTACAATGTATTGGGGTCGCAGCTACGTGAGCTAGCATATATATTTATATTTCCAGTAGTTTCATGATTTTATTGATAAAAAAAATGTATTTATTAGCCTAAAAATAATAAAACAGTAAAAAATAGTAAAAAAACATAAATACTAACAGTATTGCAACATGTAAAATATGATACCACTATCAGCGTTTTGGACAAAGACTCGTTCAGTCTAACTCACATTTTGCTTGTGTTCGATAGCGTACAATGTATTGGGGTCGAAGCTACGTGAGCTAGCATATATATTTATATTTCCAGTAGTTTCATGATTTTATTGATAAAAAAAAATGTATTTCTTAGCCTAAGAATAATATAACAGTAAAAAATAGTAAAAAACATAAATACTAACAGTATTGCAACATGTAAAATACGATACGGCTATCAGCGTTTCGGACAAAGGCTTCCACCATCTTCCATTGTCTCGCCTCACTCGTGTGGGCCATTCATGTTTTGCTTATTATTATTAATATGTTTTGCTTGTGATTTTTTTACTCGCATATTTTAACTTTTGCAATGCCTCCCAAGCATCCTTCATCTTCTAAGGCTTCTTGTAGTGAGCCTAAGCGGCAAAGGAAAATGTTAGCCATTGTAGATAAAGTGAAACTCTTAGATATGCTGAAAGAAGGAAAAAAGTTTGTGGATGTCGGCCGCTATTTTACGTAAACGTAAAAATTATTGTAAAATACTGTACCTATGTATGTCAAGTGTAAACGTAAAAATGCATTAAAATATCTATGTACATATAGGCTGATCCTACTCCGCGGATTTCCGGGTTCGCGCCGGGTCCCGGAACCGAACTACCGCGATAAGTGAGGCAACACTGTATGTTTTTTACTATTTTTTACTGTTTTATTATTCTGAGGCTAAGAAATACGTTTTTTTTATCAATAAAATCATGAAACTACTGGAAATGTAAATATATATGCTAGCTTGCGTAGCTGCGACCCCAATACATTGTTCGCTATCGGACACTATTTCGCATGATGCAATACTGTGAATTATACTGTACGTATGTATATCTAAATTTTTGTTTTTTACTATTTTTTACTGTTTTTTTATTCGTAGTCTGGGAAATAATTTTTTTTATCAATTAGATAATGAAATATGTTTTTTTCAATAAAAAAAATGAAAATACTGATAATTTTTATTTTTTTAATATTTTAATATTTTTGCATATACCCAAAAAATTAAATAATAATTTGCAAAAAAAAAAACGTGGTACAGTGAAAACGCAAACCAAGAAACGCGATCCAGCGGGGGATCATTGTATTCACCTCGCTGTTGTCGCTGTCTTCCCCAGTCGTGTTGCATCCTGCCTCTTCTTTTTTACCTTACTTGTCACCTCAGCAAAACCCTCCACGTGGTCAGGCTGTTGTTCCTCGCCCTCAAAGTCAGTAGACAGCATTAGCTCACTTTCCAGTCCAGTCATGCTTCCAATGTTTTCTCCATCAGCCATGAGATAGGTGTGCAGCAGAATCCCACATTGAGGCAGCTATGCTAACGTTCCAACAATGTTGGATTGGCGGAAGGAATCAACGCTTTCTTCACTATTACAATATTAGCTGCACTTCGAATTAACCAGAAAAACATCAGGTGATAAAGAGCTCTTGAGACATGTCTTCACTCAGTTGTAGTCTAATCGACAGTCCCATTTTGAATATCTGTCTTTTTCTTCAACGCATGTCTTTAAACTTTTTCCAATTTGTAGATAAGTTTTCAAGTACGGATACCCAAAGCGTGTTGCATATTAGAACTTAGCTCACACTCAAGTCATATAAAAATTAATGAACATCATTTTGTCCAAATGACCAAAGGTTAGCTTTATGTTTGCTAAGAAAGTTTACTGTATTCTGCTTTTACTAAACCGTTTATATGCATTTTTGTCCACAAATCTCCCAATACGTTGACCCCTTGATCACATTCATTCTTTGATTCTTGAAGTTCCATTCCTGTTTTTGAATACCTTAGGGCTTCTAGATCTCTTGCCTATTTTCATTACTTTATATATTTGATCCTCATGCAGCCTACTAAGGTCTTTCTGAAGTCCTCCACTAATGATTTAATATTTGTGTAAATATGTGTATATACACTCAGTTCGCTTTTTGCGCATGTTTAAAATATGTGAAATTGGAGTAACGTCCCCAAAAAATAATAGTAAAAAAATGTGAATTACACGAATAACGCCCATGCAAAAAAAAAAAAAAAAAAAAATCATTATAGTAAATAATCGACCTCCTCGGAGGCACTTTTCCGTCATGCTGCAATGTGCTTCAGTGTCTCTTTACCCAGCATACTGCGTGGATATATCGCTTCTACTAACTGTGTTTGTGTTAAGGTTTGTATACAGTGTTACCCTGGTTATTCGCACTTCTTGGTTCGCGTTCTCACTCTATCGCGGTTTTTTATTTGGATAAATTATTATTTTATTTTATGGGTATACGCAAAAATATTAAAATATTGAAAAAAACATTTTCAGTATTTTCATTTTTTTTAATTTACGTTGCGTGCTGTTATTTATAATGTAAAGGGTGTTTTTTTTAACAGTGCAGGGAGGGTTTATACAGTTCGTAAACGAAAAAATAATTGTAAATGAGTATGTGTGTCACGTCATCATCACCTCATTCATGGTAATTTTATCTGTCACTTTCATAAAAATTTACGTTGCTTGCTGTTATTTATAATGTAAAGGGTGTTTTTTTAACAGTGCAGGGAGGGTTTATACAGTACGCAAACGAAAAAATAATTGTAAATGAGTATGTATGTCACGTCATTATCACCTTATTCACCGTAATTTTATCTATCACTTTCATAAAAATTTACGTTGCTTGCTGTTATTTATAACATAAAGGGTGTTTCTTTAACAGTGCAGGGAGGGTTTATACAGTACGTAAACGAAAAAATAATTGTAAATGAGTATGTATGTCACGTCATTATCACCTCATTCACCGTAATTTTATCTATCACTTTCATAAAAATTTACGTTGCTTGCTGTTATTTATAATGTAAAGGGTGTTTCTTTAACAGTGCAGGGAGGGTTTATACAGTACGTAAACGAAAAAATAATCGTAAATGAGTATGTATGTCACGTCATTATCACCTCATTCACCGTAATTTTATCTATCACTTTCATAAAAATTTACGTTGCTTGCTGTTATTTATAATGTAAAGGGTGTTTTTTTAACAGTGCAGGGAGGGTTTATACAGTACGTAAACGAAAAAATAATTGTAAATGAGTATGTATGTCACGTCATTATCACCTCATTCACCGTAATTTTATCTATCACTTTCATAAAAATTTACGTTGCTTGCTGTTATCTATAATGTTAAGGGTGTTTTTTTTAACAGTGCAGGGAGGGTTTATACAGTACGTAAACGAAAAAATAATTGTAAATGATATGTATGTCACGTCATTATCACCTCATTCACTGTAATTTTATCTATCACTTTCATAAAAATTTATGTTGCTTGCTGTTATTTATAATATAAAGGGTGATTTTTTAACAGTGCAGGGAGGGTTTATACAGTGTAAACGTAAAAATATATTAAAATATCTATGTACATATAGGCGGATCCTACTTCGCAGATTTCCTGGTTCGCGGCGGGTCCCGGAACCGAACTACCGCGATAAGTGAGGCAACACTGTATCATCAGGGAAAAAGCGTGCGAGCGCGCATCAGTTGATTCAGGCGCAAAATGTTTGCAGATAGAGCTTTGTTCTCCCGCATCCTCCTCCTCTTCTACTGCTTAATTCGATCGGATATTATGGAAATATTGGAAAAAAAGCATTAAGAGCAGACAGCAAACAAACTTGCCATATAATATCGTCAGGATAAAAGCATGCCAGAGTGCATCAGCTGATACGGAGGCAGCAAAACCTTTGCAGATAGAGGTTCGTTCTCCTGCACCCTCCTCCTCTTCTACTGCTTAATGCTATTGGATATTAAGGAGAGAATGGAAAAAAAGCATTAAGAACAAACAGCAAAGAAACTTTCCATATAATATCATCAGGGAAGAAGCGTGCGAGAGCAAACACGTTTGCAGATAGAGGTTCGTTCTCCCACATCCTTCTCCTCATCTACCGCTTAAGCTACGTGCTCACCGCCACCATGCACGTCCCAGTGTATGCCTGTTGCCCACCGCATAATAGAGTGCATTAATTTGTTTACTGTACAGTAAATCTGTATATCTTTTATACTTTACACTATTTGCCTGTTGATATAAATAACTACAGGTCTTTCTGCTTTGTTATGTACTTATAAAATATTTTTACTTATCTTTTATCTTTGGCATAGTGTGTCTATGTACGGTTGTGAAACGTATCTATGCCCATTATCATTGTTTCTTATGGAAAATGACTCATTACATTATGGGATTTTCACATTACACATCACTTCTGAGAACCTATCTTCGCGTTATTCCAAGAACTAGGTGTAATGTATATACCATGCTTGCAAAAGCACCTGTTTCAGTAGGAAAAAGAGCAATATGTGTCTTTGTCAGTATATATTTTGCTACTATCTAAATCTATATACAAGAACCATACTTCCTCTTATTAGGGGGGTGACTGAGTCAAAGCAAAATACATTGACTCTTTTCAGGAAGAAAATACTGAGGAGGGGATTCCCAGTCCCCTCGCTCCACCCGAGTTACTTGACTTTTATGACACGCAAGGGATCAAAAAGGACATATCTTAACCCCTCTCCCTTAGTGAATATTAAGCACTGGTTAACATAAAGCACTTTTATTTTTACTACCTAACTTGTAGAAAAGAGCATATTTAATTTTTGAATTTTTTTTTTTAAATATGGTACAGTGTCGTTTGGTGACAGTAAAAATAGACAGCTGAGTGGTGGTTTTAAGAATGCAGTGTGTTGTGGATTAAATGTCTCAATCATGGTTACCTCTATATGAACCAAGGGGAAGGTTGGTGGTACTCTGTGCTGATGATGATGAGGACAGTAGCCCTAGGTATGCATCAGTAGTTGGCTGCTCCTCTGCAATTTGGCTAACTGTAGCTTCCAAAAGGTTCATTCCAACCTTTCTGTCTATGAGTCATTTTCACTATGGCTGATACTACACTTAAATTCTAATATTAATAAGTAAAATTTAAAATAAGTAGCATACTACAGCAAGCACATGATTTAAATGGTACATCACAGACACACTTGTTGCTATAAAGAAATCTGCTAGAGCAAAGAAGGTTCATCGCATTGGTATACAGGGAGTCCTCATATAATGTCAGGGTTCCGTTCCTGACAGGGGGCTTTAGTCGAAAATCGACGTAAGTTGGAACTCACATATATTTGAACCTGCGTCCTAAAGAATTTTTTTTTTAAAGGGGACCCTATGTTCCTAATGATTCTTAAAAGTTTACTAAAACTAATCTTAATACTATTCCAAAACTTTAATATTAACATAATATACAGGTACTGTTCAGTATACATGTACTGTACAGTATAATAAAACAACACGTTTATGTAAAAATACCTGTACTATATTAAACTTCAATACCTTTACTATGTTACTGTATAGTACAAAACTGCAAATAGTACCTGTATACTGTAATATACTGTACTCATGTGGTGTGCTTACATAGGAAGGGAGAGACTTGCTTATCAGGAGAAAGCTTGCTATGTCAGCTGCTGACGAGACAGGGGCAGGCAAGTAAGTCTGGAAAGGCAAAAGAACAATCAATACATAATCTATAGAATATAAAACTATACGATATAAAATACACTTATAAATATAAAACATATTACACTAGTATTTCATATTTTATCAAATTAATGGCTTTATTTATTTATTTTTATATATACAATTGGTTATAATGAAAAATTATATTGAATTTTAAAAGAAAAAATACAGATCTATAGTTTTTCTTTTTAACCCATTCTCCTTTATTAAATATTGGTACCACATCTGCCAATTTCCACTCCTTGGGTACTAATCCTACTTTTGTTAAATTTTAAAATAGTGCAGTTAGTGGACAACTAAGCTCTGCCTTGCACTTCTTTAATACTTTAGCAAAAATTTCATCAGGTCCTGGAGATTTACGAGTCTTTAAATTATTTATTTCTTTTATTACTTCTACCCTTGTAATATTTATTGTATTAAGTATATTATAAGGATAGTCTGTGTATTTGTATTCTACTTCTGGAATATATTCCAAGTTTTCATTGGTAAATACAGATAAGAAATATTCATTTAAACATGTATCCATCTCTTTATCATCATCTGTGAAATGACCGTTGGCTACTCCAACTGGTCCAACTTTTAACCCCTAAGGACTAGGAAGGAAGGGTAAGGGAAACTAGACAAAAACAAATTTATGAATACAGTATATAAAAATGAAAAATAAATGGATGAATTTTTTGTTTCCTTTTATAAACCTTTGTCGTAAACTCGGAACAAAGTAAGTCAAAACGAACGTTATATGAGGAGTCCCTGTGCTTTGATCCCAACGGTACTGTGCGGTAATATACTGAAAGATTTTGCCAATTGCACATCCATCTCTTTTATGCATGTTGTGTGACATGCAGCTTAGATATATTTACATACTATACTTGACTCCATCCCGTTTATGCCAAAATCAGTAAGCAATGCATGCATTTTTCCTTACTGCATAGGTTCGTTGTGGTAGCTGTGCTTGTGAATCGATGAAAGGTGCTTGTGAACAGCGCATAATGAGAGATGTTCTATTTTCTTTGAATAAGCTAAACTATGGTTAGTGAATATAACTATGGAATTTCTTGTTCAGCGCACATCGAAGAATACTGTACCTACTTATCCTTCATTATTATCATAGATTTAATTATTGAAATTGTTATTTACTATGTTCCTGTCCTGGTTGAGACATCTTGAATATATTTAGATAAGTTTTTTAACCTATTTTCTCCTTTTTGTTACAGATATATTTATTGTTTCATCATTTCGGAGGATATAGCATGCACTTCATGTGTGTATTCCAGACGCCATACTGTAAATTTGCTTCCCAGAATAAATCAGTTAAATTAAGATATCCCCTGAATTACTGTTAAATTACATGAAACCAGAAGCAAATCAAAGTGGTTGAATATTAAAAAACTTGAGTATTTTAGTATTAAAGTGAAAAAAAAATGGTAGTTGTAAATAAATTTAATGAGAGTTTTTATGTTTAGGAAGATAGGTCTTCAGTCATCATGATGTCTAAGAAACAGTGCAATGTTGATGCTGAAAAACACTACGAATGTGAAGAATGTGGGAAAACATTTACTCGTCCCTTTAGTCTCAAAGAACATAAAAGGGTACATACCGGTGAAAAACCTTTCCAGTGTCTTGATTGTGGAAAATCTTTTATATCTTCCAGTTCTCTCAGAGGACACGAAAAAATTCACACTGGAGACAGACCTCATGTGTGTGGTATATGTGGAAAAGCTTTTAAAATGAGTGGTGACCTCGGAAAACACTTAAAAATTCACACTGGTGAAAAAGATTATGAGTGCTCAATTTGTTGTAAACGTTTTGCCAAAAACGGTAACTTGACGCAACACTTGAGGATCCACTCCAGTGAGCGACCTTATACTTGCAAAGAGTGTGGCAAGGATTTTACTCAGAACTATCACCTTAAGCGTCATATGGTGAAACACAATCTTCATGAAAGTAAATTTAACTGTCCGGAATGTGGAAAACCTTTTCTGGAAAAGAGCCATCTTGAGCGTCACTTGCAAATTCATTCAGGAGAAAAACCATTTGTATGTGATATATG
Source organism: Halocaridina rubra (assembly GCA_037179515.1). Classification (NCBI taxonomy): domain Eukaryota; kingdom Metazoa; phylum Arthropoda; class Malacostraca; order Decapoda; family Atyidae; genus Halocaridina; species Halocaridina rubra. Next base: position 68,666 of record JAXCGZ010000095.1, on the reverse strand, counting down.
TTCTCGTGGTTTTCCACATAAATATGCTCTTCGAAGACATATTTTGTCACATCAGAGAAGGATAGAAAAGCCCACTTTTATCTGTGCTGACTGTGGACTAGAATTTTGCCACAAAAATTCATTGGACATTCATACTAAGGCTTTCCATTTTGGAGAAAGTCATAAAGGATCTGACCAAAAGATAAATTCAATGAATATATCAAATAACTCAGAGCACTTAAGGAGTCCAAAAGTAAATGCTTGCAGTATTAATAAAGAAGGCTGTGAGGAACTTGAAATTAAATCTGAACACGATGTTGTTTATATTAAAGAAGAAGACATAGATACTGATATAGAAAAAGATACAGCTCTAACTTGACTGCAAAATAGTATGCACTCATAATTTTTCCCAAATGATCAAAGGATGACATGCAGAAATGAGCAGACATAAAGTGTTAACATACAGCATCAATTAGTAAGGAAGTCCATCAATGGAACAATATTTAAAAAGCTTCACTATATTGTGGGTCTTAACTTGTGCTTGAGAAAGGATCCAGTTAGGACCCGAAATCCTGTATAGCAATACTTTTCGAATATTGTTTCATTGATAGGCCCCCTTACTATATCCATAAATATGTTTTCACTATAATGTATTTAGAATTTGCATTTACTGTAGCTTGGTAGGTACTTAGTGTATATACTTATTATTTCATATATTCTGTAGAACTTTGTGCTTACAGTCAGATACAGTCACATGTGTAAGGTATGTTAAAAATACTTTTTTGCTAGAATTATATGAAGTAGCTACAGTATTTCTTTTGTAAGTTGTTACAAGTCCTGTATTTGGTTCCAATCTTATATATTTAATATTTATTCATCGTGTTGAGCATAGGTACATTGGTGTTTTTAACCATTTAAGTGATGCAACATACATTATTGCATTAAAGTTTTATAATCACCTGCTGTCCTGTTTTGATTTGTGCATAGTATACCTAAAATATGATGTATACAATTTCATTGTATATTTTCTCTTGTAAGTATACAAATTTAGCTGTAAATGTTCTGACTTACTCTCAGTTATTTATTTTCCTTATTACTTTGAATATATAATATATGCAATAAATGTACTTACGTTACTCAGTAAATTATTTATAATTTCGCATATAAATTTTTATCAAAATTTTGTAATGCCCTAGTTGTCATCATATATATAAGATTTGTATTGTTCAACATTATGTGAGGATGATGATCTGTCTTGATGATGCCATACTTGGAATCTTGCCAGAGTTCTTTAGACCTTATAAATGTTATCCTCAACTCAGTATTAGTAATTGGAAGAACCATGCTAGAAGATATTTAAATACTGCATTGAAACTCGACAGAAATAAGCATTATGACGCTGCCAATGATCCTGTCCAACATTATTATATGGCATTTCCAAAATTACAAGATACTTGCCATTTTTACTAGTTCATAAAATCCTGGCTGGCAATCATATATTTATACAACAGAACATGCAAAATAGCCACAAAGGAACAGTGATAGGGGAGGTATTATAACTTAGTCATACCTTGCACATCCTCATCCTTTCTATCAGCTGGTCTGTTGCAAGGCAGTTAAAAAATAAATGGGGAAGAGAAAGGGAATGGCTGCCCTTCACTTAGTTAACCCTATAAGTAAGCTTTTTCAACACAAGGTTCATGCAGAAGTGGAATAATTTTTCACCCACCACCAAGATAATGTTATATATAGTAATACTAGTAATGATGGCTAGAAGAGGGTTTAAGACCAGCAGATGGAGGATGAACAGTGGCTCTTATCTTACTTATGCAACATGACTTTCTGGGCCTCTTCTTTCCTACAATCGTCCATCAACATAATGCAGGTATGCTACTAAGCCCAGCAGTACTGTTCTACTTTCACCAGATTATTCTGGAAGGGCAGTTTAAAAGATTCTGTAAGTACTTTCATGTTTTTTAAGATTGTTTTCATAATATGACCAGGTCTATTTTTTTTTGCTTATTTCTTTGTGTACATTTAATATAAGTTACACACCAATGATAAATTATGTTGTTCATCTCTCCCAGGTGTGTTAAATGATTCTCTCTCTCTCTCTCTCTCTCTCTCTCTCTCTCTCTCTCTCTCTCTCTCTCTCTCTCTCTCTCTCTCTCTCTCTCTCTCTCTCTCTCTCTCTCTCTCTCTCTCTCTCTCTCTCTCTCTCTCTCTCTCTCTCTCTCTCTCTCTCTCTCTCTCTCTCTCTCTCTCTCTCTCTCTCTCTCTCTCTCTCTCTCTCTCTCTCTCTCTCTCTCTCTTTCTTTCAATACTACTGCAGTGTGCTCCTGACTGCTGTAATAATATGATTTTCAGAGAAAAAAAATCATGAAATAATAGTTTGTGTCGTGTTTTATTAGTTATAAAACTGTCGTATGGTTATCTCACTGCTTGTCACCAATATGACGTATGTGGGTTACTATTCCACCGCGTGTCACCAGTTTGTCATGGTGTAATTCCACTTGATGACACCAGTTTCGTGAGATTACTATTTCACACAAGTTATAATTATGGTAGCTTGGTTGGTGAATATAGATCAGCTGCTTCTTTATATGTATTTATTTCTAGCTTACATATATGTACTCAAAGCTCCCATCACTACAGTTCCTGTCACGAATAATTCAAAATTCCCGCCCCTAAGGGGGAGGCTAGCTAAGCTGTGCTGCGTCACGTCTGCTCCTGGCAAGGCCCGGTCTCTAACTGACGCTTTATAATTACTCATGGCGTTCTGTGGGGCATTCGAGGGCATCGTGGCATCACCGCTACATTTAGGCATGTCTGAAATGCCTTGTGAAGTTATAGGCATCTATAATATGCCTTACGACACTCCCCACCACCAAACTGAAATACCTCGTATTACAGACTGAAACATCAATACTTCTATGAGAGCCTTAAAATTTTCTAACTATCATTATATTACAAAAACGGGGCAGAGCTATCTAAGAAACTGACTTATGAAACTATTACAATCTCATACAATTATCTAAACAGATTACTGTAATACTACAATTACTATGCAAAAAACTGACAGAGAAATGTATATTCTTTATCATAAGCATTGTAATGAAAAATCACAAAATCAAACTTACGTATTCTTAATTGCAACATATAGCTAGAAAGTATTGGCAAAATCACTTAAGAACAAGGCTAATAAAGCTATTTCATTATTCAAACAGTACACAATACATTTGGACATGATGTATGGAAATACTTCTGAAGCAAAACATTTGTTACGGTGTGAAAAGTTAAAAACATTCACAAGTACAATATGCAATTATTATTCAAGGACAAACTGATATGCCAACTCAGTGAACACAAAGATTAAATCATGATTCAAACAATGATAATATCTAAATAAAACAATGATATTATTTAGGCAGAAAACAACTTATTATGATTTGTGCAAATTGTACAATTTATCAATGGCATTTATTCTAAAAACTTATATCTAAGGAAGACTGAGTTTTTGCTTAAAAGTATCTTAAAGCTAGCAGAAAAATAAAAAAATATATAAATTGTCTTTTCGCACAGTGGTCAAAGACGGTGGGGACATTTTCTTTCCCATTTTTTCAATTCTAATGCGTGGGAGGACATTGATTAAATAACTAATAAGGGATTTTCCATACCCTTCCTTTCTCTCTTCACTAAAGTTAGGACATGTATGGGGATTCTTTCTTTCTGTTTGGATCCCATCAATTCGTTTAGGTGGCTTCTAAGGTGTTATTAAGATGTTTTAAAAAGACTTCTGTTTCCTCTCTCGTTGCTCATGAAATTTTTGCTAGGCGTTATACAACGGTTGCCATGTTTTACCTCGCGTTTTCACTCCCGCCGTCTTCACTGCAGGCCCAGGTTCGTACACCTCCACAAATTCTCTTTCTCCTAAGACTGGCAAGACAAAAAGGAAGCGATCGATGCGTCTTCCTATCTCCGGGCCCTTATTGACTAAGACCACCACTGTAGGAGACCTGCAACATCACAGCGACTTTCTCTTCAGTACTGCAATACACACGTACCTTCGAAGCAGACCTCGGGATGAAAATTTGAACCTATGTCACTAATACAGTTGTAAGAAAGGTTCCCTATGACTTCGGGGTACCAACAATGGCCATACGTCGGTAATCTGAGGCTATACTTCGCCTCCCCTGCAACTGCAAGTGCTTGCAATCTCTATTCAATGGGCAACAGGGAGTTGTTTGAGAGAGAACAAAATCTAAAGACTTTTAGAACTTGCAGGTTGGGGCTGCCTAGGAATAGGGTGGTAATGGAAGGCTATGTGTCTACACCACTAGATTATTATTCCAAGATACTTAGGACTTAGCTGAGAAACTGATACATAACATTACTCTACTATAGATATCAAAATAACAATCATTAAATGCTGAGAAAAGCCGCTAAAGAAATATTCTTATTAGTAGTGGCTACAATAATATCAAGCATGAATTCAGATAAAAGATACAAATCATCAGGTAACTGATGATTGCATTGCAAAAATAATAATTAGCAAAAGGTCATTGAGAGATAGCAATGATAACAGTCAACATAATAATAACATTACCAATAATCATGATCATAATAAAAATAATAAAAAAAATATATAAAAATACTAAATCAGAAATAGCAATATATATACAATGGAGACTGGCATTCAGAAGTAAGAACAGAGTTCTATACTTATATTTTATAGTAATGACGTAGGGCTATTTTACCTCTACGTATATATGATTATAATTATGGTAGCGTGGTTGGTGAAAGACATCTTCTATTCTATTCCTTTATTCTTATTTTAACATCTATGTACTCAGAGCTCCTATTACTACAGTTCCTGTCACGACTAATTCCTGAGTCCCACCCCAGAAAGGGGGAGGCTAACTCAGCTGTACTGTGTTAACTCTGCTGCTGGCAAGGCCCGGTCTCTAACTCAACTCACTGTGCCTGCCCTGGGTGGTTCTTGAAATACCCCAAGGGCAGGGGCGTGGCTTGTATGGGGAATAAAGGACTGGTTTATATCTCTCACACCCTCTTGAGATATGAGATACGCCAGATGCCGAGTCCCAAAAGTCCTACGACATCCCTCCCCACCACACTGAAATATCTCTTATTTCAGTTTCATCATCCTAACTAACATTTGTTTACAATAAAAACGGGGCCGAATTATTTAAGTTATCATCTAAGAAATCCTATTTCTATGAACCTAAACAAATTACACAAACATAACATATATATAGTACTTCTACAGACACTAGAGCATGCGGAGTCTATTTCCTTGTTGGAAATCTGTAATACAAACATCTTCTTATATTTAACAAAAGTAACCTTAATCACTATGATTTCAGTGTGTAACTAATATCAAACATTAATTAAGATCAAAAGTCAGTTTAAATCAAAACATTAATTCATCTACTTCTCTCGTTTCTTTAAAAGACAAAATTGAGTTAATTACAGTAAAATTATGACTCATTTAGAACATTAGCAAACAATTAAGTAGAGTATTAGCATGTATAAACATGTAAAATGCAATAGACCATAACATCAATAGTAATTTCTATAAGAAACCTTATCTTATAATTTCTACTCTTATTGTTACTATGGGCATTAATTTATTTTAAAATTTGGCCTTAAAACTACTCCTGAAACAAAACATGTTTTACTGTGCGTAAAGTCGAAACATTTACTATTCGATATGCAATTACTATTCAGAGACCACTTAATATAAAAACTTAATGAACCTAAAGATTAAATCATAATTCAAATAATAATGATGCTAAAACAAAACACTAATATTATTTAAGCAGAAAAACAACTTATTAATCTTAGTGCAAATCATACAATTTATCCTCAAACAAAACATTTGTTACTTTCATATTATATTACTATTCAGAGACCAATGGATAGGAGAACTTAATGGACACAAAGATTAAATCATAATTCAAATAATAATAATGCTAAAACAAAACACTAATATTATTTAAGCAGAAAAACAACTTATTGATCTTAGTTCAAATCATACAATTTATCAACGGCACTTATTCAAAACTATATCTAAGGGAGACTCTGAGTTTTTCGCTTAAAATTATCTTAAAGCTAGTAAAACAAGAAAATAAAAATAAAAATAAAAATATTTTGTCGTTTAGCACAGTGGACAAAGACGGTGGGGACATTTTCTTTCCCATTTTTTTCAGTTCTAATACGGGGGTAACTTTAATTAACTAATAAGGGATTCTTAAATACCCTTCTTTCTCTCTTCACTAAAGTTTGGACATGTATAGGGATTATTTTTCTTTCTCGTTTACGTGGCTTCTAAAGGTATTATTAAAATATTTTAAAATATTTCTGTGTTTCTTTTCCTCTCTTTTCACTACAGTTATGACATGTATGGGGATCTCCTTGTTTCTGGGATTTCATCAAGATTACATGGTTTTTTAAAGTAGTTTAAAACTTTTATTTTTTTAGGACTGTTCTCCCTGTCTTAGGACGACTTTTAATTTCTCTGTCCAGGACGACTTTTAATTTCTCTGTCTAGGACGACTTTCGTTTTCTCTGTCCAGGACGACTTTTAATTTCTCTGTCCAGGACGACTTTTAATTTCTCTGTCCAGGACGACTTTTAATTTCTCTGTCTAGGACGACTTTCGTTTTCTCTGTCCCTTGCTCATGAATTCTTGCTAGGTGCGATTCCACGGTTTCCCTCGGGGATTCTTTTTTTTTCACTCCCTCGCTGTCCTTGCTGCAGGCCCAGGTTTGTTGCCATATCTCCGTTACTCGGATAGGCAAGACAAAAAGGACAAGGACTGGGCCCATCCGCTAATCCTTCCAGCCCGGCTTCATCGTCCCGCCCTCGGCCGATCTTGACTAAGACCACCACGCAGGAGACCTGCAACGTCACAGCGATTCTCTTCCGTACGGCCATCCACACATACCTTCGAAGCAGATCTCGGGATGAAAATTTGAACCTCTGTCACTACTACAGTTGTAAGAAAGGTTCCCTATGACTTCAGGGTACCAACAATGGCCATACGTTGGTAATCGAGGCTATACTTTGCCTCCCCTGCAACTGCAAGTGATTGCAATCTCTATTCAATGGGCACTAGGGACTTGTCTGAGCGGACAAAATCTAAAGACTTTTAGAACTTGCAGGTCGGGGCTGCCTAGGAATAGGGTGGTAATGGAAGGTATGTGTCTACACAACTAGATTATTATTCCAAGATACTTAGGGCTTAGCTGGGAAACTGCTACATAGCATTACTCTACTATAAATGTCAAAAAGATCAATCATTAAATGCTGAGAAAAGCCACTAAAGAAACATTCTTATTAGCGGTGGCTACAGTAACATCAAGTATGAATTCAGATAAAAGTTACAAATCATCAAGTTACTGCTGATTTCATTTCAAAAATAATAATTAGCAACAGGCCATTGAGAGATAGCAACAATATCAGTCAACATAACAACATTACTAATAATCATGATCTAAAAATAAGAATAATAAACAATAAAAATAAATATACTAAATCAGAAATATCAATATATATACAATGGAGACTGGCATTCAGAAGTAAGAACAGAGTTCTATACTTATACTTCCTAGTAATGCTCATTCTAACACAGTCTCTTTTACTATTTAAATTCCTGCTGTCATAATCAATGTATATATATAGAGCGTAAGTGGCAACTCGCTGGCTCCACAATTTGTCAATGGGAGTCCTATCTATTCTCTAAACAGTTGCGACATGTGGCAAAAATATTTATGCAAATGGCGGTACTACCGATGTCTTATCAGTATTTATGCAATAACAGCATGCAACAATCTATTGACTGCAATGAAATGTAGGCACAATTATCGCCTAGCTTCGCTGGAAAAAAACACACACAAAAAAAATCAGACAGCAACGTTCTTTTAGCATTGAACGGAGCCTCTGTCAGGCTCAGAGTCGAGTGAAAGGTAGGAGAGAGAGAGAGAGAGAGAGAGAGGCTGGGCGACCGTGAAATACGTTGCGGTTTCCACTCACAAGTCAGCTGAGATGGGCCTCTGTCTTTTACTTGTACTGAAAATAAAAAAATTGTCGCAGAGTATCTCTAATAATAAAATAAATAAACAAATGAACGTGAACAAACGTTAGCAATGACTATCGATAGAGTCTTACGTTTACTGTCAGCTCTCACTCTTTCTTTATGACCAAGCTGAAATAATTTTGATAAAACATTATCATGGCTAAAACTCGCAAAGTTTTATTTTATCAATCTAACATATCTCTTCAGACAAATAATGTATATACTGCAGCTAGCAAAGAAAATAAAGAATCATTCATAGATTCACGTCCTTTATCACGTAACATCTATCTTGGAATCTCTCGGAAATCGAATAATAATCTCAATGGCGGAGTAGGGGACAAAACAAAAATAAAACAAACTTGGCATTTCAACCATATCTGGGCAGGTGGAGAATTACTTTCTCAAACATATCCCTCACTAGATATTGCAACAGCGCATCACCTCCCATAAATACACTCTGATATGGCATGCAGAAGGACCTGGCGGAGCAGGGGAACGATCTTCGCAGACTCCCCAATCATGCTTCCTAACGGTGCTTTCCGCGATTTCACCCCCTAGAGCAACCCCCCATTATACCCCCAGTCATTCATACTCACTCGCTGTCACATTCGCTACATCACTTTCAAGACAGTCATCCCCGTTCTGTAAAATTCCCTTTTATTTACAACGCGTTGGTTTCCCTTTCCCTTATCTCTCTGAAGGAGAGTAACGGTGAAATCTCGGCTGAGCCGTGCGGTCACAGACTTCCTCACCAGTCCTAGGTCCCATTCTAACGAACAAACAAACATTCTACTCCCTTGAAGCTACGTTTGGGTGACACTGAAAAACCTTCCCTATTCTAGGACAGCACAAATTACTCTAATTTACTCTTACTTTCACCTGCATAGCGTGAAATTAAAAAACTCATCTCTAACTAATATCACGAAATTTCTTATTCTTCAAAAAAAACATGCCACACACGTATCGTAATATTAATTCCCCATCATCAAAACATAAAAAGAACGATCTGTCATTTATGTCTTTCTTTCGCTAAAACATTCCTCCCGCGGAGAAAAAAACAAACAAAAAAGAAAGAACCTTGAAAACAAGCGCAATCTTAACACTCGATTTCTTACGCTTTAAGAAATTAATATAAAAATGATTTTACACGTACTTTAAAATATCAAAGCTCAGTACAATTACTACATATTCATAATAACGAGGTTGGGAGATCGAATGGTCACTTCCACATTCCTTTCTCGAAAATCACACGTGTTCTAAGTAAAACCTTATAAGCAGATTCAAGTATATTTCTCACTATAATTCTTACACTTAAGAAATTAATATACTGTAATAGTGATTTCACGTGCGTTAAATTTGTCAATTAAAAATCGATACATTCGCGTTCTTAAAATTCAATCTAAGCATTAATACAAATAAATGTAACACACTTCCAACGAAATTTCTTTACATTACTCAAATTATAACAAAAATGGAGTTTATTACTGCTTATAGCTATTAGTACAAATTATCCATGTTAGTAATGGGTACAGAAATTCTACTTTTATCAACTTATTAGGCGCCACACCCCTCATAGGCGGGTTGGCTGAGTCAAAGCATAACTACAAGATAAAATGGCGGCGTCCACCGACCTCAATTTCTTTTACTAATTGTCCCATTACTCACTGGATACAGATCACAAGTACTTAGCTATTTTAAGGAGGTGGTCCTGAAGAACTTCATGGCAGAAGGCAAGGAAGGAGGGGGTTCTCCTTCTCTTCGAGTAAAATCGACGAATCGCCGTCTTCTTGGTCGGATCCGGCAACTTATACTTCTTGTAATGGGCATTTTCACTCAATGCTCCGGTCACACTTCGGCTTACTAAGAAATATCTTAGGAATAGTTCCTTCAAAGTTTTATAATATTCTCTATTTGACCACTCGTCACTTCTCATCCGCAGACCCAAGTATTTCAGGAAGTCGGTCGCGGGAATTATGGACGGACATTCACGGTCTTTTACATTTGCGCCGTCGAGGTATAAAAGTGAATTTTTGACTCGAGGCGTCTTTACAACCAGGGCACGGGGTGGGGGCCTTGCCAATACGGAGGCGGGGGAGAGTGGCTGGATCTCATAATATGATACTGTAAGTGAAGGGGGAGCTCTGACTTTCTCGGTGTCACTCTCTCACTGCTGGTAAGCGTCTTGAAGTTTCTTCACTTGTACTTTTCTTCCATAGATGCTATATATTTTTTATACTTCTATTTTTTTTTTCTTCTTTCTCTTCGGTAAAGTGTCGGCGTGGATTGATCCCGAGCTGTCCACCACTGACGTAGGGCTATGTTACCTCTACGTATATATGATTATAATTATGGTAGCGTGGTTGGTAAAAGACATCTTCTATTCTATTCCTTTATTCTTATTTTAACATCTATGTACTCAGAGCTCCTATTACTACAGTTCCTGTCACGACTAATTCCTGAGTCCCACCCCAGAAAGGGGGAGGCTAACTCAGCTGTACTGTGTTAACTCTGCTGCTGGCAAGGCCCGGTCTCTAACTCAACTCACTGTGCCTGCCCTGGGTGGTTCTTGAAATACCCCAAGGGCAGGGGCGTGGCTTGTATGGGGAATAAAGGACTGGTTTATATCTCTCACACCCTCTTGAGATATGAGATACGCCAGATGCCGAGTCCCAAAAGTCCTACGACAGTAATGCTCATTCTAATACAGTCTCTTTTACTATTTGAATTCCTGCTGTCATAATATATATATATATATATATATATATATATATATATATATATATATATATATATATATATATATATATATATATATATATATATATATATATATATATATATATATATATATATAACCAAGCCGGCACATTACATATGTGAAAACATGAGTAATTTTTTTTTTTTTTACCCCGACCGGGACTCGAACCTAGGACTTATGAATACTAAGTCAAGGCACTACCACTACACCACAGAAGGTTAAAAGGAATCCAACCTTATAGCTTATATCTGCTATACTTAGGAATGAACGCATTCTAACTGAATGCCACTATGTTGATATTACAGATTCCCCAACCTCACTTGTGGCTTCATTTTAGCATTTAATTCAAGTCCCAATCTCATTCGGGCCATGAAATAACCAAGCAAGCACATTACATATGTGAAAACATGAATAATTTTTTTTACCCCGACCGGTACTCGAACCTAGGACTTATGAATACTAAGTCAAGGCGCTACCACTACACCACAGAAGGTTAAAAGGAATCCAACCTTATAGCTTATATCTGCTATACTTAAGAATGAACGCATTCTAACTGAATGCCACTATGTTCATATTACAGATTCTCCAACCTCACTCGTGGTTTCATTACAGCATTTAATTCAAGTCCCAATCTCATTCGGGCCATGAAATAACCAAGCAAGCACATTACATATGTGAAAACATGAATAATTTTTTTTTTACCCCGACCGGGACTCGAACCTAGGACTTATGAATACTAAGTCAAGGCGCTACCACTACACCACAGAAGGTTAAAAGGAATCCAACCTTATAGCTTATATTTGCTATACTTAGGAATGAACGCTTCTAACTGAATGCCACTATGTTCATATTACAGATTCCCCAACCTCACTCCTGGCTTCATTATAGCATTTAATTCAAGTCCCAATCTCATTCGGGCCTTGAAATAACCAAGCAAGCACATTACATATGTGAAAACATGAATAATGTTTTTTACCCCGACCGGGACTCGAACCTAGGACGTATGAATACTAAGTCAAGGCGCTACCACTACACCACAGAAGGTTTAAAGGAATCCAACCTTATAGCTTATATCTACTATACTTAGGAATGAGCGCATTCTAACTGAATGCCACTATGTTCATATTACAGATTCCCCAACCTCACTCGTGGCTTCATTATAGCATTTAATTCAAGTCCCAATCTCATTCGGGCCATGAAATAACCAAGCAAGCACATTACATATGTGAAAACATGAATAATTTTTTTTTTACCCTGACCTGGACTCGAACCTAGGACTTATGAATATTAAGTCAAAGCGCTACCACTACATCACAGAAGGTTAAAAGGAATCCAACCTTATAGCTTATATCTGCTATACTTAGGAATGAACGCATTCTAACTGAATGCCACTATGTTCATATTACAGATTTCCCAACCTCACTCGTGGCTTCATTATAGCATTTAATTCAAGTCCCAATCTCATTCAGGCCATGAAATAACCAAGCAAGCACATTACATATGTGAAAACATGAATTTTTTTACCCCGACCGGGACTCGAACCTAGGACTTATGAATACTAAGTCAAGGCGCTACCACTATACCACAGAAGGTTAAAAGGAATCCAACCTTATAGCTTATATCTGCTATACTTAGGAATGAACGCATTCTAACTGAATGCCACTATGTTCATATTACAGATTCCCCAACCTCACTCATGGCTTCATTATAGCATTTAATTCAAGTCCCAATCTCATTCGGGCCATGAAATAACCAAGCAAGCACATTACATATGTGAAAACATGAATAATGTTTTTTACCCCGACCGGGACTCGAACCTAGGACTTATGAATACTAAGTCAAGGCGCTACCACTACACCACAGAAGGTTAAAAAGAATCCAACCTTATAGCTTATATCTGCTATACTTAGGAATGAACGCATTCTAACTGAATGCCACTATGTTCATATTACAGATTCCCCAACCTCACTCGTGGCTTCATAATAGCATTTAATTCAAGTCCCAATCTCATTCGGGCCATGAAATAACCAAGCAAGCACATTACATATGTGAAAACATGAATAATTTTTTTTACCCCGACCGGTACTCGAACCTAGGACTTATGAATACTAAGTCAAGGCGCTACCACTACACCACAGAAGGTTAAAAGGAATCCAACCTTATAGCTTATATCTGCTATACTTAAGAATGAACGCATTCTAACTGAATGCCACTATGTTCATATTACAGATTCTCCAACCTCACTCGTGGTTTCATTACAGCATTTAATTCAAGTCCCAATCTCATTCGGGCCATGAAATAACCAAGCAAGCACATTACATATGTGAAAACATGAATAATTTTTTTTTTACCCCGACCGGGACTCGAACCTAGGACTTATGAATACTAAGTCAAGGCGCTACCACTACACCACAGAAGGTTAAAAGGAATCCAACCTTATAGCTTATATTTGCTATACTTAGGAATGAACGCTTCTAACTGAATGCCACTATGTTCATATTACAGATTCCCCAACCTCACTCCTGGCTTCATTATAGCATTTAATTCAAGTCCCAATCTCATTCGGGCCTTGAAATAACCAAGCAAGCACATTACATATGTGAAAACATGAATAATGTTTTTTACCCCGACCGGGACTCGAACCTAGGACGTATGAATACTAAGTCAAGGCGCTACCACTACACCACAGAAGGTTTAAAGGAATCCAACCTTATAGCTTATATCTACTATACTTAGGAATGAGCGCATTCTAACTGAATGCCACTATGTTCATATTACAGATTCCCCAACCTCACTCGTGGCTTCATTATAGCATTTAATTCAAGTCCCAATCTCATTCGGGCCATGAAATAACCAAGCAAGCACATTACATATGTGAAAACATGAATAATTTTTTTTTTACCCTGACCTGGACTCGAACCTAGGACTTATGAATATTAAGTCAAAGCGCTACCACTACATCACAGAAGGTTAAAAGGAATCCAACCTTATAGCTTATATCTGCTATACTTAGGAATGAACGCATTCTAACTGAATGCCACTATGTTCATATTACAGATTTCCCAACCTCACTCGTGGCTTCATTATAGCATTTAATTCAAGTCCCAATCTCATTCAGGCCATGAAATAACCAAGCAAGCACATTACATATGTGAAAACATGAATTTTTTTACCCCGACCGGGACTCGAACCTAGGACTTATGAATACTAAGTCAAGGCGCTACCACTATACCACAGAAGGTTAAAAGGAATCCAACCTTATAGCTTATATCTGCTATACTTAGGAATGAACGCATTCTAACTGAATGCCACTATGTTCATATTACAGATTCCCCAACCTCACTCATGGCTTCATTATAGCATTTAATTCAAGTCCCAATCTCATTCGGGCCATGAAATAACCAAGCAAGCACATTACATATGTGAAAACATGAATAATGTTTTTTACCCCGACCGGGACTCGAACCTAGGACTTATGAATACTAAGTCAAGGCGCTACCACTACACCACAGAAGGTTAAAAAGAATCCAACCTTATAGCTTATATCTGCTATACTTAGGAATGAACGCATTCTAACTGAATGCCACTATGTTCATATTACAGATTCCCCAACCTCACTCGTGGCTTCATAATAGCATTTAATTCAAGTCCCAATCTCATTCGGGCCATGAAATAACCAAGCAAGCACATTACATATGTGAAAACATGAATAATTTTTTTATTTTATTTTTATTTTTTTATTTTATTTTTATTTTTTTATTTTATTTTTTTTTTACCCCGACCGGGACTCGAACCTAGGACTTATGAATACTAAGTCAAGGCGCTACCACTACACCACAGAAGGTTAAAAGGAATCCAACCTTATAGCTTATATATGCTATACTTAGGAATGAACGCATTCTAACTGAATGCCACTATGTTCATATTACAGATTCCCCAACCTCACTCGTGGCTTCATTATAGCATTTAATTCAAGTCCCAATCTCATTCGGGCCATGAAATAACCAAGCAAGCACATTACATATGTGAAAACATGAATAATTTTTTTTTTACCCCGACCTGGACTCGAACCTAGGACTTATGAATACTAAGTCAAAGCGCTACCACTACACCACAGAAGGTTAAAAGGAATCCAACCTTATAGCTTATATCTGCTATACTTAGGAAGGAACGCATTCTAACTGAATGCCACTATGTTCATATTACAGATTCCCCAACCTCACTCGTGGCTTCATTATAGCATTTAATTCAAGTCCCAATCTCATTCGGGCCATGAAATAACCAAGCAAGCACATTACATATGTGAAAACATGAATAATTTTTTCTTTTTACCCCGACCGGGTATATATATATATATATATATATATATATATATATATATATATATATATATATATATATATATATATATATATATATATATATATATATATATATATATATATATATATATATATATATATATATATATATATTTTTTTTTTTTATGCAATAACAGCATGCAAAAATTTATCAACTGAAATAAAATGTAGGCACAATTATCGCCTAGCTTCGCTGGAATACAAAAAACAAAAAAAGACTCAATGACGGCAACATTCTCTTAGCATCGGAAGGAGCACATGTCTGTCTCAGAGGAGAGAGAGAGAGAGATTGGGCGACTGTGAAATACGTTGCGGTATCCACCCACGTGGTTAGGTGAGATGGGCTTCCTTCCTTTACATGCATTGAAAATTAAAAAATTAAATTATCGCGGAGTATCTCTGCATAATAAAAGAATAAATAAACAAATGAAAGTGAACAAACTTGAGCAATGACTATTGATAGAGTTATACGTTTATTTTCAGAGGGTTATTTTTATTTCCCAATTAACCAAAAAAAAAAAGCAAAAGAACTTAGTGTACAACTGCAGAAACATCGAAGCATAAATCCATTCCTGTCTGTTTAATATTGCAAAAGGGCTTTACTGAAATAGCATACACATCCTTGTATATAATTACAATCTTTTTTTCTCTTGCTATAAATCAGAGGGTTGAGTTGAAGCACACACTCTCTGTATGGCACCATATCTCTGATGAAATTAAAGCAAAATATTAAAATCATATGTGACAATATCTCTACTACTATCAACAAAAGTACAAATATCCTTTTCGTAACAAACGTCTGATAATGACTTAAGTATTATTAATTTTAAATTCAAAACTCAACATATAATCTCTGAGAATCTCAATTATCTTAATTAGCTCAAATGTAATTATAAATTCACGACAGTGATAGTGATTAACAATAATTATATCTAAATAATACTTTTTTAAAACTCTTTAATTATAATATATCAAATGGATTAAGATTTTAAAGATTTTCTTCATACAAAAAACTACAACCAAAAAAACGGGAATCTGAAAAAATATAAAAAGTCTGTCTCTGTGTATGCAATAATAAAAAAAAAAATTATTTCATTTGCAACAGTAAAGAATGCTTTTGCTTAAGTTTCATAATCTCGTAAGTTGTACATGAACAATTAAAACAAAATATATATATTCTTTTTATAATGTAGTAGGTTGGCCCATGGCACCAGCCGCTCGTTGCGATACTACAGCAGAAGGTTTTTTGAACTTAAATAGGTCTGTCCAGGACAGTTCGATGTTAAGTCTTCCTTCAGTTACGGTTCTTTTTCTATTCATCACACATCTTTTATCATCCCTTCACATCTGACAAGTCATTACACTCTCCATCTCTGTTTCTCTTTACTTTATGTATTCTTCGTGCCCAGGCCCGATGAGGGCTGTTTTATTTTATAATTTTTTTTGGCCCGTCCTGGTGTCACAATCATTAAAAAATAAATAAATAAATAAAAACTATCTCGAATTTGACTTATTTGAATTACTATACAACAGGATTACCTCTGGAACAGGGAGAAGTTCGACATATGACTGTTCTGTCTGTTTGCTCTTACTTACGCATGGTTGGGTACTTTTACTATTACCCTCCCTTTTATTACTTTATTTTTCCTGCTCTTATACTGCCCAAGGTTTGCCTTCAGGGCTGCGGCTGACTAGCTTTTATGGGGGGGGTGCATGTGGGCACTGTTTTCCTCCCTGTTCCTTTGGCTTCTGGATCAACTTCTGCTCTCTCAAATACGGGAAACGGCTGTGTAACATTCTTGTTGTCATTTCTTGTCAGCTCCCACTCTTTCTTTATGACCAAGCTTAAATAATTTTGATAAACATTATCATGGCTAAAACCTTCAAAGTTTTATTTTATATATCCAACATATCTCTTCGGACAAATAATGTATATACTGCAGCCAGCAAAAACAAAAATCAAGAATCATTCATAGATTCACGTCCTTTATCACATAATATGTACCTTGGAGTTCTCGGAAATCGAATAATAATCTCATTGGCGGAGTGGGGAACGAAACAAAAATAAAACAAACTTGGCATCTCAACCATATCTGGGCAGGTGGAGAATCATTTTCTCAAAAATATCCCTCAACAGATATTGCAACAGCTACATCACCTCCCATAAAAATACTCTGATATGGCATGCAGAAGGACCCGGCGGAGCAGGGGAACGATCCCCGTAGAGACTCCCCAATTATGCTTCCTAACGGTGCTTTCCGCGATTTCACCCCCTAGAGCAACCCCCCCCCCATTATACTCCCAGTCATTCATACTCATTCTCTATCACATTCGCTATATCACTTTCAAACTTGCATTCCCTTTCTGTAAAATTCCCTTCTATTTACAATGCGTTGGTTTACCCCTTCCCCTACCACTCTGAAGGAGTGGGTGGGTGAAATCTCGGTCGGACCGCGTGGTCACATGACTGTCTCACCAGTCCTAGGTCCCTATCTACCCCCAAGAGGGTGCATTCTAGCTACACAATAACTCTCTGTCTTCCATTACTAAGGGTATGAGCTTGTTGGCAGTCTCGAGGCGTATCCCTCACGGCTATTAGACCCCATTCCTTCTCCCCTCTAAGATACGTTAGGGTTAACTTAAGAAACCCCCCATACCCCAGCACAGCCCAAATTCTCTCAACTTTACTTTTATTTTCGCCTGCCTAGCGCGAAATTAAAAAAACTCATATCTAATTAACATCACAAAAGTTCTTATTCTTCAAAATGAAATGCCACACACGTATGTTAATATCAATTTCCCCATCATAATGACATTAAAAGAACATCTGTCATTTATGTCTTTCTTTCGCTAAAATATTACTCCCGCAGAGCAAAAAAAAAAAAGGAAAGAACCTTGAAAACAGGCGCAAGGATCTTATCACTCGATTTCTTACGCTTTTAAGAGATTAATATCTAAATTATTTTACACGTACTTTAAACATCAAAGATCAGTACAATTACCATACCTTTATCATAACGAGGTTGGAAGATCGATTGGTCATTTCCACATTCCTTTCTTGGAAATCACACGTGATTAAGAGAAAAACCTTAAAAGCGGATTCAAGTATACTTCTCACTATAATTCTTACGCTTAAGAAATTAATATAATAGTGATTCACGTACATTAAATTTTTCCAATTAAAATCAATACATTCGCGTTCTTAAAATTAAATTTTGGCATTAATACAAATAAATGGAACACCCTTTAAGTGCAATTACTCGTTATATTCTTCAAATAATAACAAAAATGGAGTTTATTACTGCTTATAGCTGTTAGTACAAATTATCCATGTTAGTAATGGGTACAGAAATTCTACTTTTATTAACTTATTAGGAACCACACCCCTTATAGACGGGTTGGCAGAGACAAAGCATAGCTACAAGGTAAAATGGCGGCATCCACCGACCTCAATTTCTTTTAATAATTGTCCCATTACTCACTGGATACAGATCACAAGTACTTAGCTATTTTAAGGAGGTGGTCCTGAAGAACTTCATGGCAGAAGGCAATGGAGGAGGGGGTTCTTCTTTCTTCTGGGCGCGGGAGGTTCCCGCCAAATTCTCCGTCTCTCGAGTAAAATTGACGAATCACCATCTTCTTGGTCGGATCCGGCAACTTCTGCTTCTTGTAAGGGGCTTTTTCACTCAAAACCCCGGTCACACTTGGGCTCACTGTGACGGTGGCGTCCATGAAGGCGCTCATTGTACTTTTACTGCTGGGGGGGGCCTTGCCAATACGATCTGGTAATATGATACTGTAGGTGAAGGGGGAGCTCCGACTTTCTCGGCGTCACTCTCTCACTGCTTGTAAGCGTCTAGAAGTTTCTTCACTTGAACTTTTCTTTCATAGATGCTATATATTTTTTCTTCTGTATTTTTCATTCTTCTTTCTCTTCGGTGAAGTATCAGCCTGGATTGATCCCGAGCTGTTCACCAAATATGTCGTATGGTTATCTCACTGCTTGTCACCAATATGACGTATGCGGGTTACTATTCCACTGCGTGTCACCAGTTTGTCGTGGTGTAATTCCACTTGATGACACCAGTTTTGTGAGATTACTATTTCACACAAGTTATAATTATGGTAGCGTGGTTGGTGAATATAAATCAGCTGCTTCTTTATATGTATTTATTTCTAGCTTACATATATGTACTCAGAGCTCCCATCACTACAGTTCCTGTCACGAATAATTCAAAATTCCCGCCCCTAAGGGGGAGGCTAGCTAAGCTGTGCTGCGTCATGTCTGCTCCTGGCAAGGCCCGGTCTCTAACTGATGCTTTATAATTACTCATGGCGTTCTGTGGGGCATTCTAGGGCGTCGTGGCATCACCGCCACATTTAGGCATGTCTGAAATACCTTGTGAAGTTATAGGCATCTTTAATATGCCTTACGACAAAACCACTGGAGTCAATCATAGTATCAGGTATCGTCCAGGTATGGTCTTGAATGTAGTAACCCAGGGTATTAGAGATCAGTCACCATGGTGTATGCTCTTTGCAGATGATATTGTACTGCGTAGCAACAGACGAGAGGTAGTGGAGGAGAAGCTTGAGGAGTGGAGAAGAGTGATGGAGGATAGATGACTGAAAATCAGCAGGAAGAAGACAGAGTACTTGAGGTTGAGAGATGATAAGGATGGGAAGGTCAATTTGCAGGGGAAGGTGTTGAAAAGAGTTGAAAAGTTCAAGTATTTGGGATCTACAGTAGCAGAGGATGGTGAACTAGAGTCAGAAATTACCCACAGAATACAAGCGGGATGGAAGAACTGGAAGGAAGTGTCTGGGGTGCTATGCGACAGGAGAATAGGGATTAAGTTGAGGGGTAAAGTGCATAAGACAGTTGTGAGACCTGCGATGATGTATGGAGCAGAGACATGGGCAATAAAGAAGACACAAGAGAAAAAACTGGATGTGGCAGAGATGGGGATGTTGAGATGGATGTGTGGGTGACAAGAAGAGATAAGATCAGAAACGAGGTAATTAGAGGTACCTCAAAAGTTAGAGAAATATCAGATAAGATACAAGAAAGTAGACTAAGATGGTATGGTCATGTCGTTAGGAGGGATGAACAGTATGTTGGGAGGAGGGTGATGGAAATGGATATACAGGGTAGAAGAAGGAGATGGAGACCAAAGCGTAAGTGGATGGATTGCATCAATGACTACCTGAGGTCTAAAGGTTTGTTGGGTGATGAGGTATGGGACAGAAACAAATGGAGAACACTGGCCAGAAACATCAACCCCACATAAAAGTGGGAAAAGATGTAGACGAAGAAGAAAAACACTAATAAACTCCTTGACAGTTTAGTGAATGACTTACAAATACATTATGTATATCTCTTAATTTAATGACAGTTTTATGTCAGAGTCTGTCATATATTAAAAACAGGAGAAACTGACAGCTGTTGTAGTACTTTTAAAACACTTATGATAATTATTTTGCTCTTTTTATGTGTCATTATTAATCTCTATTCGAATAAAGGTGGATACAGAGTGGTTGGACTTGGGGATTTAAGACTGGATGCACCTCCTAACACCCCACATTAAGAAGGGCTATATATTTTACCATTGTAACTAACCGGGTATAAGTTACACCTTCCTTGCACTTAATCCAGTTTTCATAACAATACCCTCTGAAGATAAGAAAAGATTGGTAAAAGGTGCAAGAGTATATGAAATACAGGAGCATCATGAGACACTCAGTCTCAGCTTTGTAAGAAATATAGAATTTTTTTTTTATAAGTGTGAAACTGGGAAAGGCAAAAACTGCCCTCATCAATAAAGACCTGTGCACAAGAAAATACCAAGACAAAGGAAAAGAAAAAGGTTAAGACAAGGCAAAGATGAGGTAATATTACACAAAGGAAAACGATAGACAGGAAAAGCAGTCAAAGTACAGAGGACCTAGAGATATGGAGGATTAGGCCCTGAGATGACAATACATCTGCTTTTGAAGGAAGATAGGCCATAATAATTTGGAAAGACAGAATGGGGAAGAGAATTCCAGAGTCTAGAGGTAGATGGGAAGATGCAGTCGCTGTACCGACCAATCTGCAAACTACAAATCTCCACACAGTATCTGTGAAATGAGGCTGCTTGGCAACTGTTACGCGGCCTCGGCATTGGGGGAGAGATGCAACTTGCCAACTCATCAGAGCAGCGATAGAAAAGAGAAAGGGATGATACCTTACAGCGAAGAGAGAGAGAATCCAGCTTAGAAGTAAAAGAAGGATCATTAATGAGTCTGACTGCCATAGATGTGTGAGCAGTATTCTAAGCAGGGACAGATAAGACCTTTATAGGTTTTAAGTAACTGTAAAGAGGAAAAATAATGACGGAAACAAAACAGAACCCCCTATTTTTTGGATGAAGATTTAGAAATTTGGATCATGTGATTGTTCCAAGACAAGGTGAAGGCTATCTTGATTCATAATGTATTAATAGACTTTAGAGGATAAATTTTGTTAGTTTCTAAGACAATAGGGCTATCAGGAGAAGAAAATAAAGAGATAGCCAGAAACTATATCTTGGAGGCATTGAATTTAACTAAATTTTGAATGCCCCACTCATATACCCTCTGCAAATTGGAGCTGAGAGTAGAAGAAAGAGTGATACGAGATTGATTACAAGTAGCAGATGAAGGTTGTGAAGAAAAGGCAGAGGAAAAGTGAAGGGTAGAATTATCAGCAAAGGCATGAAGAAGAGAGGAAGATGGGGACTGTATAACATTATTGATGAAGAAATGGAACAGAGTAGGTGAAAGAACAGAGCCCTGTTGAACACCACTGGTAACAGAGAAAGGGTTAGATGTTGCATCATCAACAACTACAGATATGAAACGGTCAGAAAGAGAACTAAAAATCAGAGACCAAAGAGAAGGGGTAAAGCCACAGGCAGAGATTTGGCCAACAGAGCCTTGTGCCAGACTGTCAAAAGCCTTTTAGAGATATCAAGGGAGGCAACAAAGAATTCCCTAAAGTTCCTCAAAGAAGATGACCATACATGAGTAAGATAGGACAGGAGGTCACCAGTGGATCTTGCCTTGCTGAAGCCATACTGTTGATAGGAGATAAGTCAGATACATTCAAGTTGTTTCAAGAAGTGAGCTTTGAGCAAAGTTTGGAAAACTAGCAGTAGAGGAGATTAGGGCACTAGGTTGGTAGTTTGAAGGAATAGAGCAGTCACCCTTCTTAGGAATAGGTTGAACTATAGCATGCTTCCAAGATGAAGGATAGATACTGGTTGACAGAATGAGGCGAAAAAGATGGCAAAGTATGGGAGCCAGGTCATCTGCAAACTCCTTAAGGAACCTTGCAGGATACGACCGAACCATATGCCTTGTTCTTCTTTAGCAAGTGAAGAACCTTATGAGCTTTGAGTGAAGAACAGATAAGAGAGGTACATGTATATGGTTAGAAAGGGGTAAAGATTGAGGGACATTTGTGCTGGAACATTTTATAGAAGAGTTAGCAGAAAAATGAAAGCCAAAGAGGGTGGCTTTGTCAGTGGGAGAGCAAGCTATAGAACCATCATAACAAATGAGAGGGAGAAAGCTTGAGATACAGACATTTTTAGCTAATGACCAGAAGCATGTAGTAGTGGAAGACGAGTTAAGGTCATCAACTTTCCTTCTTATAAGGAAGCCTTAGACCTTTGAATCTGAGCAGTACAGCAATTCCTAGCTGCAGTAAAAGCAGAGCAAGTTAAATCTGGTGAGGTTTGGTAAGATCGGTGTGCCCGATTCCTAGCCTGGATAGCCATGGAGCAGGCACGGTCAAACCAAGGTTTATGGGGAGAGAATATTTTCGTAGAGGAGGGGATGTACGCCTCCATTCCCGAGGTCATGATCTCGGAAATTTTGGGACTACCTGATCAGGGTTGCAGGGCTAAAAGCAGTAGTCATCCCATGGAAAGTCAAATAGGAAGTTATTCAAATTTTCATGTTAGGCACGCTCAAAGTTCCAAAGGCGGCGCTGAGTAGGAGGGATTGGTTGAGGGGGAGCAAAAATGGAAGAGATTGAGATCACAGAGTGGTCATATTTACCAAGAGGGGAAAGCACAAAATCAGAGTAGTTTGATGATGTTAGAAGTAAGAAATAGGTCAAGAATGTTTGCTGCAAGAGTAGGATGTTTGATAATTTACTCCAGATTACAAGTAATAGAGAAAGCAAGGGCCTGACTTCCTCCCACATCAGTGTGAGAAGAATTAAGCTATTCACTGTGGTATACATTGAAGTCTCCAATATAGAGAACTTTGGCATGTGGGTGAGAAAATAGCAAGGACTCATGGCCCGAGGACGGATATTCAAAGAAAGACACAAACTTGGTGGACTTTGGAGAACAGTAGCAGAAGCAAAGGAATATAGTGGTAGTGAAGAGATAGATTTTTAGCTAGAGAACATCAAAGTCAGAAGATTCAATGTCCATGAGTCTTCAATAAGAGTGTTATTGTTGCAGTAGGCACAGACCCCACCTTTGGAACGAAAACAAGTATACAGATTATAGTGAGAGATTTGAAATGGATTAGTGGGAGCATGGACAGACATCTGGGTTTCAGATGGAAGGAGGAGGTTAGAGAGGAAAATACCCAAGTGCTGTTCCACAGACGAAAGATTAAAGTTCACGCCACGAATATTAGAGTTGTGAAGGGTGAGAGAAGCAGATCTATTGAGATGTGCAAGGTTAAGGGCAGAACCATTACTACCACCAGGCATGTCTGCCCTCAAGCCAATAGTGGGGTCAACAAGATCCCCGGAGATTCTTCGCACCCCTCTATACCGGGTACTGGGGGCCATAAGGTGTGGACCTTCCATAAATAATACCAAATATGAGGAAAAAAGACATGTGGGGAGTATTGTGACTTGTCAAATGTCATGGAATAGCAAGAGATGTGCACTGAATACTCCAGAATATTCAGTGTAGATGTAGGCATAAGGAAAGAACCTTCCTGTAGGGAGACTCAACCCAGTGATGTACATTGGAAATAAAGGATTATTATTATTATTATTATTATAGTTGTATCCAGAGTGACCATGTTTTTTCTGTTAAAGTACATTTAGTTTTCTTAGTTGGTAATGATAGGGAACAACAGATGTGACTTGATGAAATGATTATAACTGAAAGAGGTGTGCTCGAGTTGAATCAATGTGGTCATATAATTTTGTCCTAGTAGCATAATCTTCAAACTTTTGTTTATTGAGTTTCATTTTGGCACTATTTTTATTGCATAAAATTAAGGTAAAGTTTTGGCAAATATTTATTTTCATACCGTCTGTTTGGAAAAACCTCATGAAAAGCATAGCCTTTGGTTTGCTTATTGTTCCTTCTCAGTTAAGAAACGAGTTGATCATTGAATTAATGTTTTGTTGTTTTAGATTTTTTTTTTAATGTTGGCATTTTCATTGTATTCGATGGGGTGTGAGAGTAAACATTTACTATTATATTTCCAATACTAACCCCGGAGTAATGAGAAAATACAATGATCAGATTTTATATCATTTGAATAAAAACAATGATGACTTAATCATAAAGGATTGTTATTTATTGTTTACATGAACATTTTCTACTATGTTGTATACGTTAAAATAGCATAACCATTGAATAGTGAGTAATGATTCTCACTTGTGGATAATTTTAGTTCTATTATAGTGTTGTGTTAACGAATGTCTCGGTTTTACGTCACGGACTCCCTTTTCAACCAAGGGCTTGGACGGTTGCCTTCTTGCGAAGGACTTGTATTGTGTTAACGTACAGTAAGCAATAATCTCTAGAATCACTGAGTTTAAAACTTACTGTAATTTCTATCAAACTTATAATGGCTGAAATTACAGCTTAGCTTTAAATAGAGATGTTAAAGTGAATATGCAATATCACTACTACTACTACTACTACTACTACTAATAATAATAATAATAATAATAATAATAATAATAATGATAATAAATGTAGATAGATCACGTAATTATGTGAAGCAATTAGGTCGTAAAATAAATAAAAAGAGACTTATAATTTCGCAAACTCCGAAACAGCACATATTGTACTAGGTAGAAATTTGTCGTTGTATATTATGGCTTTATTCTAATCTGTCACAGACAACATGAGTGCTGTTATTTTTTAACTATTTGTCGTAGTTGTTTGTGAGAAGTATTAAAGCTATATCTGAGCATGGCGGTAGATATCATGCATACGAGGAACTTTTTCCTGCGGTGTATGTGTGCCATTTATATGTTTGCTTTTGGCTCTCTATACGTACAAATTCCAGGTGAGTATTATTATTGTTATTGGGATGGAGTATTTTCCACTATTATTCTTTTGTCATGGTTTAATATTTTCGTAAAGTTCTGCTTTCGCACTTCTAATTTGGAAAAAAAGTATGGAATATATTATGATATTTAGTTAGCTTACATTACATCAAGCCTCGTTAGCAATGAGAAATTATTATTTTATAGCTGTTTTTTATATATTTAGCTTTTTATGCTCATGTCACTCATTTGGGGGTGAGAGTAAACATACTCTTGTTATAAACAGTAAATAAGTTATAACTAAATGCTCCCATTAATAATATTCTCTCCTAATTACAAATAAAAGATTGCTTGGTTGGTCACATTCTTTGATAGAAATTACTGGGTACAGATATTGTATTGGGTCAGCCAGGGTCATGGACTTCTGTAATGATATTAGATTAAAATTAATATACCGGGACAAATATGAGGATTATTAAGTACAAGAGGATTAGTTTGCTGTGTATATCCGCCACTTGTCTACAATTTTTTTTTTTTTTTTTTATACCTGAGGTACTCAGATTATCTCTGTCTTGAATATATCTCTAGACAGTTTATATTTTTTTATGTGTGCACTTATTTTTTTCTTCTTTTTAAGAATGTACTTTGAATCTACAGTGTTCATTTCCATTGCTATAGCATATCTCAGTATGTACATATCATGCCTAGTGTGTTTAATTATTGATTTCCTTAGTGTTAAACATAGTACTGTACCGTATATTTTTGGTTAGCTGTGTATGTATAATAGTACAATATGAGTCGATAAGAGTATACATCATGAAACCTTAATTTCTCACCTCTTCTTGGTAAAATTATGATAAGTATATATGAAAGAGGGCACATTCAAGTAGTTTCTTGACCTCTGGGGTCAAATTTAAGTCCCATAGGAAATGTAAAGTTTATGAACAAATAGTTAGCATCATAATGAGTGGAATGCTATACATTATTAAAACTGTGAACAATTTTGTGTTGTGAGAATGCCGCATACACAGATATATTCAGATTTTCATATGCTCCAGAGATGATATAGAGGGCATTCAAGATTAATTACATGCCCATCACATTATGTGCTTCATCTTTTCATCTTTGTCGACATTGCAATAGCATTAGAGAATAGTACAGGTAAAAATATATTTTCAGTAGTGTTTACCTGCTACATGCAATAGGTGGATATCAAGTCATTCATTGGTACAGTACACTCAAAATAATGGTCAGAATATATACTGAACGATTTTGTTATGCTGTTTATAATCTAAGGTGAGGAGAGTTTTATATATATATATATATATATATATATATATATATATATATATATATATATACAGTGTTGCCTCACTTATTGCGGTAGTTCGGTTCCGGGACCCGGCGCGAACCAGGAAATCCGCGAAGTAGGGTCAGCCTAAATGTACATAGATATTTTAATATATTTTTACGTTTACACTGTACAAACTGTCTCTGTACTGTTAACATACCACCCTTTACTTCATAGATAACAGCATGCAAGCGTAAATTTATATGAAAGTGATAGGAAAACTTACCGTGAATGTGATGATGACGTGACATACATACTCATTTACAATTATTTTTACGTTTACGTACTGTATAAACCCTCCCTGCACTGTTAAAAAAACACCCTTAACGTTATAGATAACAGCAAGCAACGTAAATTTTTATGAAAGTGATAGGAAAACTTACCGTGAATGTGATGATGACGTGACATACATACTCATTTACAATTATTTTTTCGTTTACGTACTGTATAAACCCTCCCTGCACTGTTAAAAAAACACCCTTTACATTATAAATAACAGCAAGCAAGGTAAATATTTATGAAAGTGATATATAAAATTACAGTGAATGAGGTGATGATGACGTGACATACATACTCATTTACAATTATTTTTTCGTTTACGTACTGTATAAATCCTCCCTGCACTGTTAAAAAAACACCCTTTGCATGATAAATAACAACAAGCAACGTAAATTTTTATGAAAGTGATAGGAAAACTTACCGTGAATGTGATGATGATGAAATAACATACATACTCATTTACAATTATTTTTTCGTTTACGTACTGTATAAACCCTCCCTGCACTGTTAAAAAAACACCCTTTACATTATAGATAAAAGCAAGCAACGTAAATTTTTATGAAAGTGATAGATAAAATTACGGTGAATGAGGTGATGATGACGTGATATACATACTCATTTACAATTATTTTTTCGTTTACGTACTGTATAAACCCTCCCTGAACTGTTAAAAAAACACCCTTTACATTATAGATAACAGCAAGCAACGTAAATTTTTATGAAAGTGATAGATAAAATTACTGAGAATGAGGTGATGATGACGTGACACACATACTCATTTACAATTATTTTTTCGTTTACGAACTGTATAAACCATCCCTGCACTGTTAAAAAAACACCCTTTACACATTATAAATAACAGCACGCAACGTAAATTTTTATGAAAGTGATAGATAAAATTACGGTGATTGAGGTGATGATGTGACACATACTCATTTACAATTATATTTTCCTTTACGAACTGTATAAACCCTCCCTGCACTGTTAAAAAAAACACCCTTTACGTTATAAATAACAGCAAGCAACGTAAATTTTTATGAAAGTGATAGATAAAATTACGGTGAATGAGGTGATAATGACGTGACACACATACTCATTTACAATAATTTTTTTGTTTACGAACTGTATAATCCCTCCCTGCACTGTTAAAAAAACACCCTTTACATTATAAATAACAGCATGCAACGTAAATTTTTATGAAAGTGATAGATAAAATTACGATGAATGAGGTGATGATGACGTGACACACATACTCATTTACAATTATTTTTTCGTTTACAAACTGTATAAACCCTCCCTGCACTGTTAGAAAGACACCCTTTACATTATAAATAACAGCAAGCAATGTAAATTTACATTTCCAATAAAAAAATGAAAATAGTGAAAAAAATTTTTTTTCAATATTTTAATATTTTTGCTAATATCCATAAAATAAAATAACAATTTATCTAAAAATAAAAACCGTGATAGAGTGAGAACGCGAACCAAGAAACGCGAATAACCGGGGTAACACTGTATATATATATATATATATATATATATATATATATATATATAT